>JAXQQM020066360.1:0-67880 GCA_034641835.2 Pinus albicaulis | reverse complement strand
AAAGACTAGATATGGTGGTCCCATCGTACTCATTTTTTGGTCTAGCAGGGTACCAGCGTCGTAATGTTGCTAAATCAGGGCAAATGGCAACCACATGATTGGGCATTTTGCGTAACGCGCATGTTGGTCTTATTTGTAGAGAGCGGTTGGGGGTAACTAGGGGTTCCCGGATTGGTCGCTTTTCAGCGGACAAGAACAGGATGGATCAGTTCGTCATATCCTCTTGGTTTGTCGAGCTGTTTATGGATTCCGAGTCCATGTCATCTTCTTGGGAGATTCGGACTATAGCTGAGCACACACTAACGAGGGCTAACTGGAATCTGGGGATATAGTGACAATTTTCCAGAAGGTGATTGTCGGTGCACAAAGGACATGTGAATTGTGTTGCACGCAATCCAACGTAGTAAAACTGTTCTATAGGATACCATATATGGATGAGTTCCAGGGTTGCACATTCTTTGAGGAAGTGACCACATTCATCGCACAGCATGCAGCGTATAACGAGAGGGGGCATGACTAGGGGTCTTTCTGGTGCCCGTCGTTCCTCCTATAGGTACAGGATGATACGAGGTTCATCTCCAGTAGACTGGGTGGAGGGATCCTCTTGATAGGATCACTCGATGGCGTGTAAGGCATCCCTGTATCATGGGATCTCTGGGAAATTATGGGTATAGTGCCTGTAATTTCTACTTATTGCGCATGCATGATTGGTACGCAACGCCTTGCATTTACCTTCGGTGGCAGGTTCCTTTTTACGGGAACGTGGCATCGTGATGTCTGCCTTAGAGCCAAGGAGTGGTTTTAATCGTCTAGCTCTTGGAAAATATGGGTAGGCTATCCTATTACATCGCATATGGTGCAGACTGGTGATTCCCTTTGTATGGGGGAGTCTCCATCTTCTTTCCTCTCTTCTAGGTTTTATTAACCGTAACCACTGGTTTTGTAATGGGAATTTCCTTTGTAGGGATTGTTTCGATTGTTTCTTGGATGGGTGGGGCCTCCTCGGGACTGAGGGGCTTTAGCCCAGTGGCAGTGATGTGTGTGGCTCTTGTCCCTGTAGGGGGGATGAGATACCAAACGGGTATTAAAAACAATATTTTTGGTAACACCATTGTTTCCAAAACCTTCTGGGAGATGAAACCAGCTAGGGGGTAGAGGAAAGGGGTTTGGGAAGTGGCATAGGCTAGAGAGGCTATCGTGGTCGAGGACTCAGTGTCATTACTGCTTATGTTTGTGTCCTGACTCACTTCAGCGCTTGATGTGAACATCATGCACACCGGAGCCCCTGCGACATCAGGTGATGACTCAGGTATAATGGGAGGATCTCCTAGGAATGATCATAGAACGAATGACAATTTGAACTGGCTAGGGCCATATTCTTAGTACCGTGAAAGCGTAACGAGGATGTATCTACATAGGGTATAATTACATTGGTGTTTGTTAGGGGTCGTTTCTCGGTATGCGTCAATTGGTCGACGGTAATGATGTGGTCCTCATGGGGGAACATCATAATGCAAAAGACGGAGGAGGCTATGGCTCACAAGGCGTACATATAACTCTGACCAAGGAGTATATTATAGTCCAAGTGAGCGTCCAAGACTTCGATGTCTATGTGGACTGTCTTTCCGGCTAAGCAGACCGGGACGTTTTGGTAGAGACCGACGGGGGTCGAAGGACGACCATCGTATGCTCTAAGTGTGATCACTGATGGTTTTATTTCGGGAGACCCTAACTTCTCCCAAAAATTTTTGACATGATGCACATGGACGCACCCTCATCAATGACATATCGGTGAATGGTGATATTCTGGACTGACACTGGTATCTGAAAGGCGACCATCAAAGGAATCCTAGGGGTGGCTTTGTCTAAATCAAAATCCATTAGGTGTGTATCAGCAGGGTTGATAGTGCCTAACGCAGAAATCAAGACTTAAGTTGTTTTGGGCATGACTGCAATACTTCCAAAGCTGACATAGCAGCGGGAGATTGGGCTAAATCGTCCACGATGCTATAATTATGGGCCACTTTGGAGTAGTTTCCTGCTCACCTATTTTTTCCCTTGGCCATCTTTGGAAATGGTTCAATAGGCATCTTGAAATGGTCAAAGGTGCAGTTGGTGCATTGGTACTAGCCCCTGGAGCACTTTAGTTAAGTGCACAGTTGTGGCACAGGAGCTGAAAAAAAGAATTATGTTATTCCTAAGGGTTAAGTGGAGCTATTGCATGGATATTTCAGTTAGAACTCATGTCACAGAGTTTGGTGGAGTTATTGAGGTAGTTAATGGAGTTGTGTTCAGTTTAACTCAGCTAGACACAGTTGAGCTAGTTGTATCTAGTCTAACTAATTGATACACTAGTGAGAGTGGTGTGAATTAATTATTAATTAATTCACTAATTATTAACTCATTAATCAACTGAAGAATAAATAAGTTAACTAAAGTGCATGGACAGTTTCAGTGGAGACCAGTGGAGAGGTAGGTGAAAGAGCAGTGTGACTATCAGTTGTGACTATACTGGTGCATGATCCTGCACCACACATTGATGGAGATGCCAATGAAGATTGCACAGTGCAAGCTAGGTGGATTCGATTTCATTCAGAGCCCATATTCAACAGGGATTGCGCACTAGAGGCAGGTTAGCAGGTGGCAGAGATCGGTGCATGGGATTTGCTAGATCGAACCTGATTAGTGTGTAGCAATTGGAGATTGTACTGAGAGCTTGTGAGAAGCTTTGTATGATGATTGTTACATGATCTCTATGACATATAATATACAGATAGTTGGGGGTTTTCAGCTTTAAGCTTTCCCATAAATTAATGTGTTCATATGTGTGAATTTTTATGGTTTTAATGTGTGCATGCAATTGATTTAATTTCCGCAAGTAATGATCAATAGTAGAAGAGATTATGTATTATGCATGAAGTCAAATAGTGTGTGATCAGGAGAATCTTGGATGTATAATGCATTAGTTATATAATTTCTGCATGGTATCAGAGCGATATTGATCATTGGAGCAATTGCAAAGCATTGAAGCTGTTGAGTTTTGTGCTGGTGGAATTCGAATTTGCAGTAGTGTTTTCTTGGTGTCGAAGTTGAGATGTCTTTCAACAGATTGCGATTGGAGTATGCCCTTGAGGGCAGCTTGAATTATATTGCATGGAAGGATAGGATAGAGGCAATGCTGGAGGATAATGGGTTGAAGGATTTCATAGATGCAGAAATTCCAAAACCTGCTTCTAGCGATGCTTCCGCACTTGACGCATGGCAAAAGAAGACAGCAAAATGTCGAAGGATTCTATTGGAAGGTGTGAAGGATCACATAGTGTCCAGCCTTCATGGTAAAGCTTCTCCATTCTTGATGTGGAAAGCTTTGACTGACTTGTTCCAAAGCAAGAGCGACCAGAGGAAGTTGGCGCTCAAGGATAAGCTTAGGAAAATAAAAATGGAGAAATGCGAGAGTATACCCAAGTACATCACAAAGTTCGTCCAGTGCAAGGATGAGCTGGGAAGTGTGGGGGTTGTTGTAGATGAAGAGGACTTGGTGAGCTTGGCTCTCCTTAGGCTTCCAAAGAGTTGGAATTCCTATGAGGACTCTGTCAATGGTCAGGAGAAACTGCCAAGATGGGAGCGACTTTGGTCGGATCTTGTGTAGGAGGAGATAAGGTGGAGTACCAGGGACGGATCTTCATCGAAGAATGAAGATGAAGAAAATTGCGCTTTGGCTACCAAAGCAAGGAAGGGGAAGAGCAAGAAGAATGCTTCTCAATCCATTACGAAAGGCAAGAAGTGGGACATGTCCAAGGTGAAGTGCTTTCACTGCCATCAACAAGGACATTACGCCACTAATTGTCCACAGAAGAAGAAAAATAAGCAGGCTGCTAGATCTGCAGCTGGAGAGGCCTTAGCCTCACAGTTTGAGCTGGAATTTTCGTTGATCGCATGCTTGGTCTCAAGTATGATGGGTTCAGTGTGGTTTCTTGACAGTGGTGTGTCTTTTCATATGACCGGAGACAAATATTTGTTTAGTGATTTGGATGAGAAGGATCTTGGAGTGCACATCGAGATGGGCGATGATGGTAGATACAGTGCGACTAGTATCGGGACCATTTCCTTTGAGAGTGAGTCTGGTAAACCTTTCATATTGAATGATTTCATGCATGTTCCAGGATTGAAGAAGAATTTGATCTCGGTGGCCATGTTAGAAGACAAGGGATATGATGTTGTCTTTAGCGAGGGAAAGGCTTTCCTGCGCAGTAAGGCAACTGGTGAAACCCGGAGGATAGGGGTTCGAGTTAAGAACCTTTATCAGTTGCAGGTAGATGGATGCGCAGCAATGGAAGGCAAGGCAAAAGGAGTGGTGAGCTGGGATGAGGTCGAGCTATGGCACAGGAGATTGGGCCATCTTCACCATGGTGCTTTGAAAATTTTGCAGCAGATTTCTACTAGGATTCCCAAGGGTACACTTGTGCAGTCAGATCCGTGCAAGGGATGTACTTTGGGAAATTTTGTGAAAGCCACCTTTCACGAGAAGGATATTCGCGCCATGACGATCCTTGAGAGAATTCACACAGACGTGTGTGGACCTTTCTTAGTAGCTTCGACAGCAAAGCACAGGTACAATGTGATATTTGTTGATGACTTTTCTCGGAAGTGTTGGATCTTCTTCATGCAGAAGAAGAGTGAGACATACTCAAAGTTCTGTGAGTTCAAGGCACTGGTTGAGAAAGAGTTGGGGAAGCAAGTGAAGGCTCTTAGGAGCGAAAATGGTGGTGAATTCATCTTTGGCGAATTCAAGGACTTTTTCAGCGCAGAAGGAATTCGAAGAGAGCTCATAGCACCTCATAACCCACAGTAGAATGGGGTCGCGAAGTGGAAGAACAGAACGATCGTGGGTGTTGCACGGGTGATGTTGCATGATCAAGGCCTTCCCATACACTTGTGGGCTAAGGCATGCAATACTGCAGTTTATATGAAAAACCGTTGTCCTCACAGAGTGCTTCGCATGAGTACACCCGAGGAGGCGTTTTCTGGTAAGAAGCCTGATATTTCTCATTTGAAGATTTTTGGCTCACCTGTTTACAATCATGTGATGAAGGATGCCAAGAAGAAGCTGGAGCCAACCGCAGAGGTTGGGATATTTGTGGGGTACACTGATACACCCCACAACTATCGTGTCTATTTTCCAGACAGTGGGAAGACTCTTGTGCGACGGGATATCAAATTTCATGAGGAGAAAGCCATGAAGTGTTTGCTTGAGAGGGAGCCACACTTGCATGAAAATGAGGAGCTATTAGTTCCTAAGGATGAGCCTCAGGATGTGGATCAGCCACAAGAGGAGGTTCATGGAGTGGAAGAAACCACTCATGCAGCACTAACCATCAGAGGGCAGAAGCGCACTACATAAGCTAAGCGACTGAATCTTGATGCAGAGAAGATTGTAGGAGCACCTACATCACAGCGCAAACAGAGACAGTCACCTGACTGATATACTGGATACATGGCTCTGATGAGTAAGTGTATCATGACAGAACCATCCTCTTTTGAGGAAGCTGTGGAGGACCCTGCATGGGTAGATGCCATGGTGGAAGAGTATGATTCGATTGTCAGAAACAGTGCATGGGAGATTGTCCCAGGGCCAGAAGGGAAATCAGTGGTATGTTTTAGATGGATCTACAAAGTGAAGCAAGCAGCTGATGGGAGCGTCGAGAAGTAAAAGGCAAGATTTGTTGCCTGAGGCTTCTCACAGATTTAGGGGATCAACTATGAGGAAACCTTTGCACCTGTCGCAAGGTATTCTTCCATACAGAGCATCCTAGCTCTCTCAGCGCATATGGGGTGGCACATTCATCAGATGGATGTGAAGACTACGTTTTTCAATGGAGTAATTGAGGAGGAGGTGTACATAGAGCATCCCGAAGGTTCCGAGATCTTTAGCAGCGATTCACATGTGTGCAGGCTCAAAAGAGCATTGTATGGGTTGAAACAAGCACCTCATGCTTGGTACACAAGGATTGACAGTTATTTCACTGGACTTGGTTTTACCAAGAGTGAGGTGGATCCCAACCTGTACCAGATAGTGGTTGAGGGTAAGTTGTTGATCATTGTACTTTATGTAGATGATTTGATACTGACCGGTGATGAACAGTTGATACTCTCACGCAAGGTTGATCTTGCAAAAGAGTTTGAGTTGAAGGACTTGGGCCTCCTTCATTATTTCATGGGATTGGAAATTTGGCAGCGCAGTGATGGATTGTTTGTGTCTCAAGGCAAGTATGCCCGAGAGATACTGGAGAAGTTCAACATGCAAGGTTTCAAGCCTATCAACACTCCTCTTCCTGGTGGTTGGAGGAAAGAAGATGCTACAACGGCAAAGGTAGTGGATGCCACTGTTTACCGACAGTTGGTGGGGTCGCTTATGTATCTAGTCAATACACGACCTGACATATGCTATGTTGTTAACCAGCTTTCACAAGCTATGGTTAAGCCTACCAAGCTCTTTTGGAAGGCGGGGAAGCATGTATTGAGATATCTCAGAGGCACATCGGGATATGGATTATGGTACAAACAGTCAAATGAGGTGAAGCTGTGTGGCTTCACGAATGCAGATTGGGCAGGGAGCCCAACGGATAGAAAGAGCACATCTGGAGGGATTTTTAGTATCAGGTCGACAGTAGTTTCTTGGTACAGCAGGAAGCAGAGATCCGTGGCACTCATTTAGCGGAGGCCGAGTACATGGCAGCAAGTTTGGCTGCATGCGAGGCTAGATGGATGAGGAAGGTCCTGGTTGGGTTGTTCGGTTCACACTTAGATCCTACTGTGATATATTGTGATAATCAGAGTTGCATCAAACTCTTGTTTAATCTAGTATTTCATGATAGATCTAAACACATTTACATCCGGTATCATCATATCAGAGATTGTGTGCAGCAGAAGATCATGTTACTTTCTTACATTCCTACGGAGGATCAGGATGTTGATATCTTGACGAAGGCGCTCACCAGGAGAAAATTCGAATACCACAGAGGCAGGATTGGGGTGGCAGATAATCCCTATCTTGTTGAGAGGGAGGAGATTGCAAATACAGATGAGCTTTAGTAGAAATAAGTCACCACTAAGTGGGTTCAGCGTTATTTAAAATAATACGCTCTATTTTTAGACATATGGATCATGTTCTATGAGTTGCAGGATGCTATTTTTGGATGGTTGGTCAAGTTGGAAAAAAATAGATGGACTTCTATTTTTAGACATATTGGGCGGAATCTATTTTTAGATTGCCAGTCTAAAAATAGATATGTCGAATATTATTAGCTCTTAACAATATTTGGACTATAAACATTATCTTATTCTCTTGGAGCACTTCAGTTAAGTGCACAGATGTGGCACAGGAGCTGACAGAAGGAATTACGCTATTCCTGAGGGTTAAGTGGAGTTATTGCATGGATACTTTAGTTAGAACTCATGTGACAGAGTTTGGTGGAGTTATTGAGGTAGTTGATGGAGTTGTGTTCAGTTTAACTGAGTTAAACATAGTTGAGCTAGTCATATCTAGTCTAACTGATTGATACACTAGTGAGAGTGGTGTGAATTAATTATTAATTAATTCACTAATTATAAACTCATTAATCAATCCACACAGCATCGCGAACAACAAAGGTATTGACAAGTTTGGGAGACCAAGGAGAGGTAGGTGAAAAAGAGCAAGCAGGACTATCAGACTACATCAGTGCATGATCTTGCACCACACATCGATGGAGATGCCAATGAGATTGTGCAAGGCAAGCTGTGGATTGAGTTCATTCAACCCATATTCAAACATGGATTGCACAAATAGTAATAAAGGTGTGGCGTAGACCTATGACGGTTAGATCTAATTCATTTAGTGTGTAGAAGTACCCAGAGATTTGTACCTGGAGAGCTTTCTTGTGAGGAGCTTTGTATGATGATTGTTACATGATCTCTATGACATATAATATACAGATAGTTGGGGGTTTTCAGCTTTAAGCTTTCCCATAAATTATTGTGTTCATATGTGTGAATTTTTATGGTTTTAATGTGTGCATGCAATTGATTTAATTTCCGCAAGTAATGATCAATAGTAGAAGAGATTCTGTATTATGCATGAAGTCAAATAGTGTGTGATCAGGAGAATATTGGATGTATAACACATTAGTTATATAATTTCTACATTGGCGACGCCCCCAGTTAGACGAAGAAAATCCACCAAGGTAAGGGCAGAGGATCTAGTGCTTGCTTGCACCGTCACCTATAGGGAAAGAATGCCCTAGGTTTGGCCACTAAGTACCACCATCCCATGTGAGTGTTTGAGTCTTGGGCTTCTTGGTAATTCAGCTAACAATACCGAGTATCAGCCAGGTCAGGTAGCCCCAACTGATACCGCACGCACTGTGCCTAAGCCTAACCCCCTCTAAAACGGGTCTCTACCGCGCTCGGGTTTTCTTTTCCATGGGATGATAGGTGGATTTAAAGCTCCCTAATAGTCAACTTCTATGTTTCAAGATGAAGAATGATCAAGGCAACTTATTGGTTGCCTACCCCCTTGATCCTAACTTAAACTATAAATTCTTTTGTGGCCCCTGTGGGGAGAATTTAGTGAGTTTTGTTAAGTTAGTTTTAGGTGTATTTGCTTTACTTTGTGTGTGGATGTGTGTGAGAAAAAAGTGGACAAGAAAATATTTTGAACGTGTGGATATGCGATGATCCTTTTCAAAATCCCCTATTAAACTATGTTGTATTTTTCCTTGCTCAAAAGAAAAACATGTGTGGATATGGGCCGCTTTCTATTTTTCCTAGTTAATCTATGTGATCAACTAAAGGGAGATGGTGAGTTGTGAATAGAGAGTGTTCATATGCTTTCCTAGGATCACTGAATGGTGTAAAGGCAGCAGAGATTACTTGCTCTTCTATCGACAATTCAATCCTGGTCCCGAAATCCTAGTGCAAAAATTGAACTAAACTACTAAATTTTACACTAGAAAAAAGAAACTAGCTAAGCATGCGTGGACTTGGACCACTTACTTTGGCTAATTATCTAGGTGTGTTGGTACCTTAATTTGTAGAACATAAAAAAAATTTGAAATGCAAGTTAATTTCCCCCCCTACTTCAACTATGTGTGAACTTTTCAAAGATCAACTTGAAATAAAACTGACACTAAGCCTACAAAAAGCAGCTAAGAGTGAGCTTTAGCAAGTTGCAGGGTACCTCAACCAGTGCTAGCAGATGTATTATGGGCTGCCAAGCAATTTACAAGCAAGAAAAGATAGAAATATCGGAGAAATTTCTCATTATGTCTTTCGTGCGCAAAAGGCTGCAATAGGCGCGATGTTTGTGCGTAGGTCAGCTCTGAACGCATGCCCTGGCCACGTCTGTGGGAGGGAAAAGCACGCAAATTCCTGCAAAAGTATTTTTGGAGTTGTTCTACTTCAGTCTGTCACTTGGGATGAACTAGGGATTGCAAGAGAAAATGGGGTAAATTCAACCCCACTCCACAGCACAAACGGAAGTCTCTGCAAAAAGGCACAACCACATAAACTTGGAAATAAATGTTAGTGGAGTCACCAATCCTGTGTTAGTATGTTTGGTGCATGCATGTACGAAATCACACCAACTTCAGGGGTGTGTTTTACCCTCTTAAGTTATTGGTCAGAGGAAGAAAAAGAAGTGGATTCAAGCAAGTTAGTGGAACATGCTAGAACACAAACATACTAGATAGAGAAATAGCATGCATATTCAAACTAAAACTAAAACAAATAAAAAAAAATCTCTAAATAGAGTCAAACAATTGCAATAATCCAAACGGTGGCTCTTTCGGCTCCTCTTATTGAGTGCTAGTAGGAAATGAGGATGAAACTTTAACCCACTTGCCAAGGGGCCCTTAGAACTTGGGTTCTAAGTCCCGATGCAAGGGTGTCTTTAATTCCAAGCTTGCCTCAGTGCAAAGTCTCCCTCTCTCTACTATGGTAAACTGAACTTGTTGGATGGCCAACAATTGAGTCCCCTCTATCTCAACTCCAGATCACACATTGCTGGTATTTCTTGGGGGAATTATGACCAGCATAAAAATGTTCTCTCAAGTTGTTCATCTCTTGGTGGCCTTTTATAGGAGAATTAAAATCCTCCTTCCCTCCCTTGGTACATTGTGGATGGTGACCCAAGAGAGGGGGATGATTCTATTGTGTACCACAAATATTCCATTATGTGCTCCATTGATGTCTAAGGAGGCTTTGGTGGTGTCCTTAGGCGGCTTCAAGTGTGAACTCATTGTCCTGGAGTGTGATTTTTGTGGACCCAGAAAGTGACTTTCGCCACCCTCAAGATTGCGCGCATTTCGGGTTAAAAGGCGCGCAAAGGCGCTCTTCTCGAAGGATTTTATGCACAAAAGCATTTATGACTTGCTCAAATTTGATTTTTCCTCAGACCTTAGATATTTTTAAATACTTTCCAAATTCTCTAATGTCTCTCAGCCCTGTAAATCCTTCTGCCTGACATTAAATAATGTCGTCTTTGCTTGTACGATTTTCTAGTGTTAACAATTATAGTGACCCTTAGGTTTTTTAAATTTTTCATGTAATATTAAAATTTTCAGATGTATCTACTTCAGATTCAAAATATTTATAATTTTTTAGTACACCTCTCAATAATATATTTGAAACTCAAAGGAATTTTTCAATTGTTGATATCTCCTCTTGGGATAGTCAAGGAAATTGGAATAGTTGGAATCTAAATTTCATCCCCCAACCTGTTTGATCTCACTCAAAAAATTCAAAATGCTCTAACAAGACCCGAGATGCATTAGACAAGTGTGGATGAAAAAAATTGAGATTTGTAGATGTTGAGGCACAAGCCTATTCTACAAGGAGCCCCTCTAAAATCACTTTGCTAGGGGAAAGTTTGGCTTCCAAGTTTCCCCCCCAGATTATCTCCTTTTCTTGGCTCTTGGTGCACAAGAAGATTTTGATTGTAGAGGACCTTCAAAAGAGAGGTGCCCAAGTTCCATCTCAAATCCATTCGACACCTTTTTTTGGAATGCCCTTATATCAAATAGGTCTAGGTCATTATTCATGCTCCTTTGTCTGACAAGTTGATTTGGCCATACTCGCTCCAAGGTATTTTATCCTCAAGGTTCATCAACCCAATACCTTTAGGTTAAAATTTCTTGAAACAGAAATGGTGACTCCGCTGGGGATTGAACCTAGAATCTTTGGTTTCACAGACTTGATGACTTCTGCATTGGCCTTGGGCAACCTTTCCCTTTAGACTTGGACATATTTCTCAAAAAACAATATCTTAAAGCCCATACACAACTTTGCCCAGAATTTTCCGTGTATACATGTGAGTCCATACATAGAGAACTATGTATGCCATTTTAAACATTAAAAATTATATTTTTTCCCTATTTTAGAGGCAGGATTTACGGTTGTTCTAGTAACTTAACCACCCCAACCCGTGGCCTAACTGTTCCCAACTGTAAAAACTAATTTGAGGGAGTATAAAAGCCCCTCAAGGGAATGGCCTAAAAAAGGAGAGATAAAAATATAGATATTATACACTATTGGAGCCCTATCCAAGTCTGATATATTCCCATGCCTCCTACACTTCCCAGATATTTTCAGGAAACCCTTGTTTCCTTAAGATGCTCACCACCCTATGTGACATCCATTGTGCACTATTCTTGGAAGAAATCTTGAGAGGCTAGGGCTGGACAAATCCAGAGGACGGTATTCTCAAAGGCCGTGGCAGATTTCAGGTGATCTCTCCACGTTTGTTTACTGTATGTGTCATTAATAGCAGAAGTACCATCTTGTTCCTGATTTTTTCGTGTCAATAATATTTTATACATGTGTAATGATTGTAAATTGTTCATTTAATATTGTTGTAATGAGATTATGCATGCTTTGTACTAACATCTAGAACATATATATGTTGTACAACTAGGATTTTGTGTTCATTCTTTGTTGATTTACATATTACGGAGCACAAAGAGTTGCAGGGGGTTTGCACCCCGCGGGATCTACTACAACCAGAGGATATCCAGGTAAGGTCTGCAACTTGTAGTTTCTAGTTTAATGCATAGAAGTTGGTTAAGTGAGTCCTTCTTATAATGACATGCCCTTGATCTATGAAGGTTCATCAACCCAAGACCTTAAGGTTAAAAGGGGTACATGATGGCCGAAATGTATTATGTGCATAGAAAGAACCTTACGAGGACTAGAGAGGACTTCACTAGATTTCAGCCTGCCAAAAAACCATTAAGAGAGATCAAAAAGATAGCTCATGTATGAGGCGGGCATACCCATGCTCAGTGAAAGAAAATCATGTCTGCATATGAAGTATAGAGCAGATCCAATATGTATACAAGTATAGCTGAAATGTAAAGTACATAGTGAATCATCTGATCACTTCCCGGAAGTTAAAGTCAAAATCAGATCCAAATATCACATATAGAAGACTAATCAATGATGTTGCAACAGATATCTGATCACAATAGTCGTAACTGAATCTCCAAGTACCAAATCATAAGTGGTGGAACAAATGGTACAACACGCAACTCAGGAACCAACATATAAGATGAAACTGCAACATATAAGGGTGGATGGTGTCACTAGCAGAAAACTGAAGGAGCTATAAAAGTGAACCAAAGCACGTTGATGCAAACCTGAGGTCTTCAGCGATCACCATGACACAATTCTACACAATGGGAATAAATGAGTTGAATTCGACCATGTGAGAAATCATTTTATTATCGGTTATTGATGTATATCGTTAACAAACACGAGACAACCCACCAGCTAAGCTTATTAATGATGTCAAAGTGCCCCAGTACAATCTAGAAAGTGTGAATGAATGAGTTGAAGTCGAACATGAAATAATCCTATCAAGTGGGATGCAATGGTGTATCCTCAATTTATGATGTAGTCTTCCATTTGAATAATTTGATAGCGCAAACCGTAAGGTACTGAAAAAATGACTCTAGACCTTATTCCCAGAGAAATGAGTTGGATTCGATGGGAAAATATCTGCTGGAAGGAAGGCATTAAGGCATCCCACATCAGTCCAGCACGAGTGTAACCCGTAGGCCAAGATTTTCAAGGAATCAGACAAAGTAGAGTGAAATAACCAACCTGAATCATGTTTCTGGCATGCACAAGATGAAGCTAGTGCATGACAGAAACCCTCTGAACCAACCAATAATGAAAGCTGACAAAGAGGCGAGATATCCATCGATAGGGTCAAATGGAAATCAAGGTACTGCACGAATCCCAGGTGTGATAATGTAAGCTAATTTCGAACACAAAGGAAACCACTCAGTCAAAGACCCATGATTATGATCAAATGCTGACCACAAGGTCACCTATCAATGATGTAAATAGGGCCAGGGTGTGGCTCTAGGTTTACTCTCAGAGCAATATGTCATAGTCGATAAGAGGCAAACCTGCCAACAAGAAGTCAATGGAGACCTTCTCAAACCAACATGAGCAAAGGACCAAATATAGGTTGTGATAGAACAAGATACTAACAAGACCAGGAAGTTCGACTAAAAAATGAGTCAAGAGACACCACATAAAGGCGGGCTCAGGTTAACTTCCCTTGAACAAAATCACGACTCATGCTTGACTATGGCAACAAATGATAACTTTGTATAATTTTTTCATGCAGGAGACATAAACAAACCCTCCATATGATTGGAAGAGATAACCAACCAGGAGAGAACTGACTCATGAAACAAGGTTATGGCCTCTCCTAAGTCAAAAATTAAAACCATCCCAAATGGAGAAAAGACTTAGCTTTTTTGTACTTTATTTAAGGGCAACACAACCGATATTGTAGCTACCATCAAATATGGAAGTACTATCTCGTTCCCGCTCTTTTTCAAATATGTAATTTTTTTGTCTTTTTCATATTCAAATCCTAAAAAATAATAAAAGAATGCTATAGCACAATGGATAGAACGAGTGTCATGAAACTGATGCACTAGTTCCTAGGATAGGAACAATCCTATGCTCAATGCAAGATGGTGAAAACTGGTAAGTGACACTCAGAGGAATGTTCCATCCATGGGTAAAGGTTTCAAGTCACAGAAGCTAAGTGATTTCATGGTTAATTTGTATAGAAAGACATGATAAAAATATGGCTTAAACATGAGTCCAAATGAAGTCAGCTAAAGGCCAAGATAAGCAAGTAGTCAATATACAATACAGTAATACAACTTGACAACATAAGGGAGCCTCTAGGGTAAATAGCTAGAAAAATGATAGTGAAAAAGAAGAAGAATGAAGCTTCAACGTATAAGACATAGTGGGACTAAATAGGACTCTTGAGCCTACATAAATTGCATCATGGAATACAAATGCTATTGAGGGACTAACTAGGAAGCCCATGTAAAGGAAGGCTCTCCCACCAACTCATGATTAAAAAATCGTCGAGTGAAATGGGTTAAGTACTCATGACATGATGGGATCGACCCTATGGAAAGTGATCAGAATGGAGGCTAGTATGAAAATGCAATGGAAAGTGAGTTCCCTAACCTATATGTTAGTTCAAAATTAGATAACTTCCATGACAGGTCAACGGTCATGGATCCGAAGGAAAAACTAGAAAATATCGAATTCAACAACATGCACCTAAAAAAAATACCCTGCCCAACACTTACAAGCCAAAAAGTTATACAGCCTTAGTCAAATTCGAAAAATAAGCAAAAAGGAAATTTGCAAAAAAATTCAAATTATGGGCATAAATACACCATTTGACTCACATTTGGATCATTTTCACATTGTAGAAGTGGAGAAGGAGATTTTGAGGCAAAAATTCCTCTTCTAGAATACGGAGCAATCAGCCATCAAATCGCACCAAATCAGTCAAGTAAGCTCTAAACTCATCTTTTTCATCAATTTCATTCCTTTTTTAGGATAAATTTTGGAAATTTGACCATAGAAAAAATATTTTTTGTTGAAGCCCTTTGTGACGCGGGTTTGTGTGGACGAACTTGCGTATCATACATGACTGTGTATAAGCAAGGTCGCATATGCGCAGAGCGAAAATTTAAAACTTGAATATAACCAATCATTTAATGATTTTTCCCAAGATGTCCATCAGCTAGAGAGAACGTGATCATAGTGCAATTGACAATGACGTGATGGAAGATCAAACTTCCTTACATATTCTTTGGAATTACAGATTGCTCAATTTTTTCAAAATGCCCAATATGAAAACAATGTTTGTTTGCTTCAAATGTTGGTTGATCATTGGGAGTCGGAAGAAGATTGTTTCATAATTGATCAGATGCCAGTATGCATAGAAGTGGAAGATATATACTTAATTACTAGACTCTCTCGAAGAGGAGACCCAGTAGACTTGCACAGAAAGCCTGTTGGAGGGCTTACCTAGAGGATTATGTCCAATTCTATTGCATAGAGGATGCACAAAAGGTAGGAACTCAGATTCCTGTCACAAATCTGAAGGATTTATACATGAAGATCCTTCTATTTACCATTTCTAGAGTAGAAGGATCTACTTTTCTGCATCAGGCTTCACAGACACAAATGAGTATAGTAGTGGAATGCCTGATTCATCTCTTTGATTGGTGCACGAACTTGATGAGAAATATGAAAAAACAATTGACTTCAATCCGGAAAGAAAAGAATAAAAAAATTTGGTATGGTACAATCTTGCTGATATTCTTCTTCGAGAGGGTCCCAGGGCTTCGACCCAATGTCATCTCAACTATCAGCAACTCGAGAGATCCAGGAATAGCCCGATGGGCAGATCTGATGAAGAGATTAGGGGGAAGTGAAGTTTCCCGGACCACTTGGGATGATGAGTTCTTCCAATGGTGGGAATAACAATTCATTGCAGTGGAATATTATCCCTATGTTGGGATGGAATTTCGTGCAGATCTAGATCTGGTCCTGCCACTCGATGTGGCATGGGGTGCAATCGGTGAGATTTCATTTTTTGATTTTTTATTATATGATTTTTTGAATTTTTCAAAGTATGAAAATGAAAAAATATTTTTGATTGGACTAAATGAATTAAAAAATTATGATGATCATGATGCAGACATGGGACCAGTCAGGCCGAAGGGGTATCCAAGGCATAAGTACCGTAGAGGTGAGGCAGATGTTGAAGATCCTGGAAGGACACTCCATGCAGTACAGAGGAACTTTGAGAGCTTGACTCGCCAAGTGCCCATGGCCGCTATCGAGGACCTACCAGAGGCTATCCAGAGACGGGTGGTAGGAGTACCACGAGACTGGGTGTGGTTATTTCGTCATGTAGCGACTGCCATTATGTTCTATAGGAACACAAATTTTGGACAGGTACCTCAGGAGTAGATTTATAGATATGATCGGATGACTGTAATATTTTTTGATGATAGACATGATCGAGCATAAGCCTTAATTTTGTAGGACATGATGGTCTAGATTTTGTATATTTTTGAACACTCTAACTATATATATATATATATATATATATATATACAACGATTTATATCATGTGATGACTCAAATGTATTTTAATGAATGATGTATTTGATATTTTCTTGTTTAAAGTATTGAATGATGAATATGCCAATAAATTGCTTGATTAGCCAATAATTCTGCCATCTAATTGTCATCTTGAGGAATATGAATGAATGTTATAAATTGAAATGATCGTTTTAACAAACATACCCTAAAAAATAATTGATGTAAAAATGGCTCTCGAACCCAATATGTGTTGTTCAACTGCAAAACCACCAGCTACGAATCCAAGAAAACTACTAACAAATCAACACCCAGAGATATTGCCTCCGAGAGTAGATTAACCACTGCAGTGTATTATGCTATGTTGTTCGAAGCAGGACCAATGCAGACACCTCTTGAAACTAACAAATGACCGGATAGATAATGGAGTACCCAACCCATGGAAGCCAAGTTCCGAGTATGTCTACTAGCACCATTGGTGAAACCAAAGTGACTTATGTCATCCAATATTACCTACCAAAGCAGATCAAATTCATCAAAATCACACCAAAAATCCAAAATCCAAATATGTACAAAAACAAAATATATACAACAAAGAAAGATGCTAGGCCAAAGCCTAGGCATAATACTTTTTCAAATAGAGCCCATTTATGGGCTCCACCAACTCATTTCCATAAAAATCAATCAAGGCATAGGCTCCTTTTTTTAGGACCTTTTTGACGATGAAGGGGCCATACCACATAGATTTGAAATTGTCTACCCCCAAGGCATCCTTCTCTTGGGCATAAACCAAGACAAGGTCACCTTCAAAGAAAACCATAGGTTTGACCACCTTATCATACTCAACCTTTACCTGTTTCTTATGTGCCTCATTCATCATAGCTGCATCTCAATGCTGCTCATCGAAATGTTCGAGATGAAGAAGGCATTATTTGAGACTGGAAGTGTTAGGAAGAAGCTCAAAAACTAACTTAAGAGAAGGAATTTCACATTCAATAGGAAATATAGATTCCAACCCATAAGCCAATTGAAACAGAGTAAAACTGGTTGCAATTTTTACTGACATCCAGTATGCCCAAAGTGTAGGATACAACATAATATGCAAATTGGATCTAGCTTTATCAATCATCCATTGAAGAATTTTCTTCAAGGATTTATTCACGGTTTCAACTTGCCCATTGGCTTGAGGATAATAAGGAGATGAATGCTCCTACCAGAAACCTAATTTCAGAGCCAATTCAGCCATCATGTTGTTCTGAAAGTGATTGCGATGATTAGTGACAATCTCTTTGGGAATACCAAAGCGAGAAAAGACTTGATTGAAGAGGAACAGAGCTGTTATCTCAGCGTCATTCCCAAAAGTATGCATGGCCTCAACCCACTTCGTGAAGTAGTCTACAGCTACAATAATGTACTTGTGACCTTTAGCCGAAGGTGGGTTACAAGTAGTATAATCAGTACCCCACTTTGTAAAGGGGCCAACAATGATGATAGGAAAGAGCAGAGCTGGATGAGCGCACATCTTTCGAGTATAAACCTGACACGAATGGCACATTTTGACTGATTCCATACAACCTTTGAAAATTGAAGGCCAAAAGTATCTTGCACGCAAGATTTTTTGGGTTGTAGCAAGCCTAGATAAATGACCATCACAAGCTCCACTATGGCAATCATTCAGTACAACCTCAGCTTCTTTGAGATTTAAGCAGCATCTAAGAATCAAATCGACCCAATGACGATATAAAGTGTCACCAATAATCAAATAAATTTTGGCTAAGTGACGTAGCTTTCAGCGCTAATCTTTCGTAAAAGTCGAGGGAAACTTCACACTCTGGAGATAAACTATGAGATCCCCATACCAAGGATCCTGTGAAGAAATGAGAAAAATATGTTCATCAGGAAATGATTCGTCATAAACAATATCTTCTCCACAAGGAAACTTAGAAATAAATTTGGAAAAAACTAATGATTTCTTGAATTTGGTAGACATAAACTCAAGATCAAATTCCTACAAAATTACAATCCATCGATTGCATTTGCCCCCAATCACTCGCCTACTGAGAACAAACTGAAATGGATTAACTGCTGCCAAAACATAAGTTTTGTTAAGGAGAATGTAATGTCTGAGCCGCTGAACAACATTAACAGCTGCTAAAGAAAGCTTCTCTATTAGAGAATACCAGAGTTCAGGTCCTACCAAGCCTCGACTAAGGTAGTATATAACATGCTCGGAAACAGCATCATCATCCTGAACTAGAACCATACCAATGGTAGATTCTGCTACCGCGAGATACAAGAGGAAATCCCTTCTATAATCGGGTGGACTCACTAAAGGATCAAAGGTCAATGATTTTTTAAAGCATCGAATGAGCGTTTAGCAAATTCATCCCAAAATAATGGAACTCCTTTCTTTAATAATCTCATAAATCCTTTTGTAATATCGACATAATTTACGATGAATCTCGCAGGAAATTAGTTTTTCCTTGCAAAATTTGAAGTTGACGAATTGAAGACGGGGGAGGCAACTAAAGTATTGCCTCAACCTTGAAGGGATATACCCAAATCCCAACAATTGACCGGATGTGACAGCAAAAACACACATGTTCAGATTCAACCGGATTTTGTAATACCGACATCGTTCAAAAAATTGACGAAGGTGAGAAGGATGATCAATTCTCTTGCGATAACGAGCAGCTAAATCATCCAAATATGCCTCAATAATATGTTTGATGTCGTGGAAGGTGTAAGACATGGGCCGCTGAAAATTAGCTCCAACATTTTTGAGGCCAAAAGGCATTTTCTTGTAAGCAAAGGTACCCCAGTGACAAATAAATGTAGTCTTATGCTGATCTTTAGGATGGATAGTAATTTGATTATATCCAGAGAAACCGCCCATGAAGGAGAAAAGCTCATTCCCCGCACACTCATTGATGATCTGATATATAAACAGTGTGGGGTAGTTATCTTTAGGACATGCTTTATTTAGGTCCCAGAAATTGATGCAAACTCGAATTGTTCCTTGTTTCTTGTCCACAGGAACTGGATTTGAAACCTACTTAGTTAAAGGAACTGTTGGAAATACTGAGAGGGGGGGTGAATTAGTATTCCTTTCAATTAGAGAATTAGTTAATATTCAATTATTATCAGTGTTTGTACAATGATAGCAGCAAACAAAAGGAATACAAATGCACATAGTTTTTAAGGTGGAAACCCACTCCGGGACAAAAACCACCTTATGCTTTTCTAATAATTCTTTACTATTAAACTCCAATTGAAAATAAAGCTCCAAATTCCTAGAATCTAGAAAATAATTCTTCTCCAGCTCCCACTGGATGGACGCTTCAACGCCCGAGATTCTTCAATAGTCAACTGAATGGATGCCCCAATACCCAATGAGCTACAATTCACCCTACCACCACCCTACCACCCTATAGAAGAATAAAAGAAGAATGGACTCTTGTACTAGGGAAAATGGTCCACTTTAAAATGATATAGAATGATGTAGAAGAAGAAGACACACTAGACCATAACCCCAACTATGACATAACCACCTAATGATGATCCTAGACCTCCCGACACTGCCTCTTCAACTCTTGCCATATAGATACTAGAACATTTTTTACAATAATGTATTTACAGTGACTTAGTACAATGATACCTTTACAATGACTATATGAAATGTTGCCCACTTGAAGACTTCATGTGATGAACTTCTTGCTGCTATTCTTCACCTTGGTTGTTTCTCTTGTCATGCTACCATCTACTGCACCTTGCTTTTCTTTTCTGCCCTATAAATTCTGGTCCTTTGCAGCCCTTGACAACACATGATCTATCTTTTTCTTGCCTTCTAGGAGCTCGATCTTGAATCTGGTGTATCTCTGTTATTTCATATCCCCAATATCTAATTTTTGGTCCTATATTATTCCACTGATTCTTCTTTCCAATGCTACAGGTCTGACCCATTTTTTATTCTTCAAGAGAGAGTTATGCCCAATCACTCACAATGCCCTAATTATGGACTATTTCAGTAGAGAAAACTTGTACGGCGTGACACATGTCATTGTTTCTTCATTTGGCTCTGAAATTGATAGAGAAAAAACAAAATTCCATTCACTATCTATCACATTTTACAGAATTCCAATCTAATACTTAGAGAAAGAGTTATGAGGATTTTCCCAAGGTCACTTCTTTGAGATGAATTTCAGGAGCCTACAAAAACACTGACTTCCACAGATCATATCTCCGAAAATATTGTGCACCTTGATCTGAAATTTTTATAAGAGCTTCCTCCAGATTTCATCTTTGCCTCATAAAAATTTCAGCTTCTAAACCTTCATAGAAAAAACGTTAGAGTGAAAATTCCACAATGACATGTTTCAGATGGAGAAATCCCTTGCATAAGGAGGATATGAGGATCACAATTTATATAAATGCTTAGGTTGAGAGGGGCTTCAACAAGTGAATGTGGGAGGGATTTTAGGAGCTTAAAAAATAGTAATTATGACTTTTCAATGACCCATGCCACAACCCCATGGGGTTTTAGCCTAGTAACTGGGGTTACAAACTTCAAACATGAATATCTCTCAAATCATGAAGAATTACGTGTCGTGCCATATATCAATGGAAGCATCTCAACAAGAAGAAACCATCAAAAACATTCTTGACCTAGAATATAGTAATTTGGTAGGTCAAAATTCCCATGCAACATTGTGGTAGCCCCTGGTGCTGTTTGGGTTAACTTCAATGACAACCACTAATCAACAATCTCCCCCTTTGGCATTGATGGCAACACAAGTACTCCCCCTGCGATCATGACACCTCTTCCTACAACATTCTCTCCCCTTTTGACATCAATGGAAAAGGGTAACTCACCCTGACACACAACCATCCTACAGACTTGTACACACTTCCGCTCCCCATTTATATTATGAATAAGGAAAATATAATGAGAACTTGGGAGAATCCCAAGGTTTTGGCGAAGATATTCAAATGCTTCACGACGTAAAGGTTTAGTGAAGATATCAGTTATTTGTTCTTTTGTACCAACATACACAAGTTTGATATTCTTTTCAGCGACTTGTTCTCTAACAAAATATTATTTGATTGGAATGTGTTTTGTTTTTGAATGCATGACAGGATTCTTATAGATGCTGATGGTACTAGTGTTGTCACAAAATATGGGAATAGGCTCACTAAATTGTACTTGAAGATCTTGCAAAGTTCATTTCATCCAAAGGACTTGATTACAACATGATGCCACTGCAATGTATTCTTCTTCCATTGTAGATAATGAGATTGAGGTTTCCTTTTTTCTCAACCATGATACGAGACAACCACCTAGATAGAATGATGCTCCAATAGTACTCTTACGATTATCAATGCTTCCTGCCCAATATGCATCTGTAAAGGCTTGAATAATGAGATTGTTACCCTTGGGATACCACAAGCCATATTATTTTGTGCCCTTTAGATATCAAAGAATTATTTTGACAGAAATAATATGTGATTCTTTTGGTGCTTCTTGGAATATTGCTACTTGTCCAAATGCTTGCATAACATCTGGCCGAGGGGCTGTTACATATATAAGACTACCAATCATAGATTTGTACAACCTCTGATCCACATCCATAGATGAGTCATCTATGCTCCATTTGCAACCTGTTACCATCTTCATAAGGGCGGGTTTGCAATCTTCGATTTTGAATTTCTTGAGCATTTCCTTGATGTACTTGGTTTGACATATAAATATTCCTTTCTCTTGCTGAGATATTTGAAGCCCTAAGAAGTATGTCAGCTCACCAAGTAAAGACGTCTTGAACTCACTTTGCATCTTTGTAGAAAAGTTCTTACTTAGGCGATCATCATTGCTACCAAATATTATACCATCCACATATATCTCAATGATTCTTAAATTATCTTTATCTATTTGTACATAAATATTGCTATCAATAGTACCTTTCTTGAACCCTTGTTGACATAGATATCCATCAAGACAAGCATACCATGCTTTGGGAGCCTGCTTGAGACCATATAGAGCCTTCTTTAACTTGCAAACATAGTCTTCTTTTTCTAATAGTAGAAAACCTTTAGGTTGTTCGATGTAAACTTCTTCTTCTAATTCTCCATTCAGAAATGTTGACTTAACATCCATTTGGTAGACTTTGATTTTTATTGAACATGCATAGGCGAGAAACATTTGGATGGCTTCTACTCTAGAAACTAGTGAAAATTTTTCAAAAAAATCAATTCCTTCCACTTGTGCATAGCCTTTGCAAACCAATCTTGCTTTGTTTCTGGTAACCTGTCCATATTCATTCAATTTTTTCCTGAACACCGATTTAGTCCCAATGATATTTTTATATTTTGGTCGTGGAACTAATTCCCAGGTGTTATTCTTCTCGATTTGATCCAATTCTTCATTCATAACTACTACCCACTGTTCATTTTGGCTGGCTTCCTCAAAACTACTAGGCTCAAAGGTTGCTAGAAAATAAATGTGAGCTTGTTGTGATGAACGAAGCTATCGACCTTAATTTATGTCACCAATGATTTGATTTGATGGATGGTTCTTTTGAATCCATTCTTTGGTTCTCCTTGGAGGAGCTTCTTGTTGTTTTTCTGGTATATCTTGATGATCATTATTTATTAGATTATAAATCTTCCGGCAAATCACATGAGAAATTTAGGAAGATTTATAATCTAATATGTTATGGATCACAGAAGCTTGCACTCTCAAAGATCATTATTTACTTCTTCCTGGTTGATAGTTGCTTCTTGTTCTAGAATTTTATATGTGTCTTTTTCAGCCTCTGTCTCAAGTTTAAAAGATTCTAGATCCTCATCATTATTCGCTAGAACACCATCTTCGTCAAATGTAGCATTTATGCTCTCCACTATCTGTTTTAATCTTAGATTATAACATTTATAGGCCTTTCTTTTGCATGAGTAACCAACAAAGATACCTTCATCAACACGTCATTCAAACTTACCCAAATTTTGATCTTCTCTTTTGATATAACATTTTCTTCAGAAGATTCTAAAATATTTTACATTAGCTGGTTTTCTTTTCCATAATTCATATGGGGTCTTGTTGCAATTATTTTTGAGAAGACTTTAGTTGATAATGAATACTGTCGTATCAATTTCTTGAACCCAGATTTTTTCATCCAATTTTGAGTCCTTCAACATTGTTCCACCCATTTCTTGTACGGTTATGTTCTTTCTTTCAGCAACTCCATTTTGCTGAGGTGTTCGTGCTATTGAAAATTGTCTTTTTATTCCATTTTCGTCACAGTATTGCTGAAATAATTTGGAAGTGAATTCTCCGCCATTATCTAATCTTAGACACTTTATTTTCAAATCAGTTTCATTTTCAACCAACTCCTTGTAGATCTTAAAGCACTCAAATGCTTCAGATTTTTTCTTTAGGAAACTAACGGTTTTCATCCTGGTATAGTCATCTATCACTAACATGAAATATAATTCTCCATATAAGCCTTTTGTTCTCATAAGACCACATAGATCAGTATGTATCAATTCCAATGGATGTGATGCAAAGTGGTCTTTTGTTTTACATTGGACTTTTGTCTGCTTACCATGCCGACAGGCCTCACATAGTGTGTTGGAAGGTTTTGAGATTTTTGGCATTTATCGTACTTCTTCCTTTTTGCTTATCCTAACAATATTGTCAAATTTTATGTGACCCATTCGTTTGTGCCATAAATAGCTTTCATATTCTTTAGCTAGTAGACAAGCTTTAGTTGCTTCATCCAGAACATATATGTTGTTTGGAGCTTGACTTGTTGTAGCCACAATTTTACCATACATGTCTTTCCTGATTTCACATTTTGTGGAGTTGAATAGCATTGTGTGTCCTTGATCACACATTTTTCCAACACTGAGCAGATTGTGATTCATGTTTTCAACCAATAGAACATTCTTGGCTATAACATCTTTGCTTCCGAGAGTGACGGTACTTGATCCTATAACATTTCAAGATCCATCATTTCCAAAGGATATGGTTCCATCCTTCTTCTCTTTCAGAGATACAAATTTCCTTCTATCTCCAATCATATGCGTTGAGCAACCGCATTCAACATACCACACATCTTTGTTGTTTTGAGCCTTGACAGCAAGAGCACAATTATCAGTCTTCTTCTTCTTCCATGTTCATTCATTATGTGGCTTCGATGATTCTTCTGGAGGATTTTCAAGTCTGCAGTCTCTGGCTATGTGTCCAAAGTTCTAACATTTGTAACATTCCATATTATTTCTTAAATGTTCAAATCTATTGATGTTTCATTGAGCCCTAGGAGGTTCATATTTGAAGGATCTCCTGGAATTGTATTGGTTCCTAGGGTACATGCGACATTCTACAGCTTTATGACCAAATTTTCCACATGAATAACAATAGCCATGAAAAATATGTTGGTACCTAGATGGAAATCTTCGTCGAGGAATCATCTTCCAAGGATGTGCTTGTGAATCTTGTCCAATGAAGTCTACATGCATGTCAGATCTCATAGGTTTGTTGTATTTTGTTGTAGAAGGTCCTGCTTCTTCTTCTTTGTAACCGAGGCTAGTTCTGTCGTTGTAAGATTGTTGATTGTTGATGATTTCTTCCAATGCCCTTGAGCTGTTAGCATAGTTTTGGACAGTTTTTCCCTTCTTCACTTCCTTACGCAGCGAGACTACTTCGACTTCTAATGCTTCCCTTTCTTGGTTGCTTTCTTCCAACTTCTTTTGAAGTGAATCTTCAATACATTTGTGTTCTTCAACTTCAATTTTGAGGCCTTGAACTTGTTCTTCAAGAGTATTGGAACGAATTTTCTCTGCCTTGAGCTCTTTTATAAGCTTGACTGCTTCCTTAGAAAAAAATTCTATGGTCAATAGTTATTCTTTGTTGTTTGATACCTCTTGTTTATTGTGCTTAGCCATAAATAATACTCTCCCATTGGCTTCTTCTTTGCTATCATTGTCTTCATCGGATGATGAGCTATCTTCTTTAGAGAGAAAGTTCCTTTTGGATCTTTTCTTTTTGAATTTCTTAAAGCCTTTCTTTCCTTTTGAGTTACCATCACTTCTGTTCGGACATTTTTCTGCGAAATACCCAACCTCACCACAGCCGAAACATATCAATGGAAGTTTACCTTTGAATTTTCCCTTACCAATTTTTAGTTTTCTCGTAAAGTAAGCATATCGTTCATCTGAAAAACCTTCTCCATCATCTCCCTTTTCTTCATACTTGCAGGTGCATGTATTTTCAATTGAAGGTTGTTTGTCCTCATTGGTTTTCTTAGATGCAACGAATGTAGTTTCTAGATGCGAAGTACCCTCTTCTTCATCAAGTCTCATTTGCCAGTAGATGTGAGGTTCTTATGCAAAGGTGGATTGAGAGACTGACGGAGGGGTACAACCGTGTGAAGTCTATTTATGTCAAAACATAACTCAGATCAAGTAAAGGTGTGAGAGGTGGCCATATTCGAGGCTCAACCTTTACCTAAATGGGGCGCAACGTTATCCCGGGAAGGCCTTTTTGACCCTTCCCTCCATATCCTAAGTAGTTTGAAGCATAAGATCTGGTAGAACAGGACCAACCTTTCCCTCTTACTAACTTACTACTTTAGTATCTATTCTATGCATGCACATCAAACACAGCTCCAGGTTGGCTAACGAAGCTTGGGAGTTTGTCCATATTTGCACTATATTCTAAGACTGATACCTTTGGGTTGAATATCCCTAGTAAAGTTCTAATAATTTTTCATATAATATTCTTCTCATGAATGGGCTCTCCCAATCCTTTCAGAGTATTGGTTATTTCATCAACATATTGGAAGTATGCAACAATGTTTCAATCTTCTTTCATTCTAAGTTGCTCAAATTTTTCTCTATAGATTTGAAGCTTTGCTTCTTTGACATTTGAGTCACTTGCATATATATTCTCAAGCTTATCCCATACATTTTTGGCAGTTTTACAGCCCAACACTTTATGATAAGAAGATTCAATAAGTCCACTGATAATAATATTCTTTGATTTTGCATCATTTACCAAATTCTTCTTACCTTGTTCATCTGCGGTTGATGTAAATCCATTTTGAACAGTGTCCCATACTTCATAACCTTGCGCCAAGAGATAGACTTCCATTCATCCTTTCCAGAGTGCATAATTATTTTCATTGAACAGAGGTACACCATTCTTGGTATGTGCCATGACCTCCTTCCAGCTGTTAAATTGCTATTGAAGGAACCATGCTCCGAAACCAATTGTTGGAAATACTGAGGGGGGGGGGGTGAATTATTATTCCTTTAAATTATAGCATCAGTTCATCTTCAATTATTATCAGTGTTTGTACAATTATAGTAGCAAAAAAAAGAACAGAAATGCACATAGTTTTAAGGTGGAAACCCACTCCAGGACAAAAACCACCTAATGCTTTTCTAATAATTCTTTAATATTAAACTCCAATTGAAAATAAAGCTCCAAATTCCTAGAATCTAGAAAATAATTCTTCTCCAACTCCCATTGGATGGAGGCTCCAACACCCGAGATTCTTCAATAGTCAACTGAATGGATGCCCCAACACCCAATGAGCTACAACTCACCCTACCACCACCCTACCACCCTATAGAAGAATAAAAGAAGAATGGACTCCCGTACCAGGGAAAATGGTCCACTTTACAATGATATAGAATGATGTATAAGAAGAAGACACACTAGACCATAACCCCAACTATGACATAACCACCTAATGATGATCCTAGACCTCCCAACACTACCTCTTCAACTCTTGGCAGATAGATACTAGAACAATTTTTTCAATAATGTATTTACAATGACTATATGCAGTGTTGCCCACTTGAACACTTCATGTGATTAAATTCATTCTATTGTTCTACACCTTGGTTGTTGATCTTATCATGCTACCCTCTGCTGCACCTTGCTTTGCTTTGCTGCCCTAGAAAGTCTGGTCCTTTGCAGCCCTTGACAACATATGATCTAGTTGTTTCTTTCCTTCTAGGAGCTCGATATTGAATTTTGTGTATCTATGTTATTTCATATCCCCAATATCTGATTTTCAGTCTTGTAGTAGTCCTCTAATTTTTCTTTCCAATGCCACAGGTCTGACCCAATTTTTATTCTTCAAGAGAGAGTTATGCCCAATCTCTCACAATGCCATAATTATGGACTCTTTTAGTAGAGAAAAATTGTACTGCATGCTAGGTGTCACTGTTTTATCATTCGGCTTTGAAATTGATAGAGAGAAACAATAGTATGCTCAATATATTCCAATTTTTACAAAATTCCAATCCGATACTCATAGAGAGAGTCATGATGATTTTCCCAAGGTCACTTCTTTGAGATGAATTTCAGGAGCCTGCAAAAACACTGAGTTCCACAGATCATATCTCTGAAAATAATGCGCCCCTTGATTTGAAATTTTCACAGGAGCTTCTTCACGATTTTAGCTTCACCTCATAAAAATTTCATCTTCTGAACCATCATAGAAAAAAACTTTAGAGTGAAAATTCTATGATATCCTATTTCAGATGGTGAAATCCCTTGCATAAGGAGGATATAAGGATCACAATTTATATAAATGCTTAGGTTGAGAGGGGAATCAACAAGTGAACATGGGAGGGATTTTAGGAGCTTAAAAAATAGTAATTATGACTTTTCAATGACCCATGCCACAACTCCATGGAGTTTTAGCCCACTAACTGGGGTTACAAAATTCAAACATGAATATCTCTCAAACCGTGAAGAATTACGTGGCGTGCCATATATCAACAGAAACATCTCGATAAGAAGAAACCATCAAAAGAATTCTTGACCCAGAATATAGTAATTTGGTAGGTAAAAATTCCCTTGCAATATTGGTGTAGCCTCTGGTGCTACTTGGGTTGACATCAATGACAACTACTGATCAACAGGAACAGGGTAAATGAAGCCCATCTTAAGCAACTTCTCCACCTCAGCTTTGATAGATGTTGCCTTCCTAGGGTTGACCAAATGAAGATTTTTCCTGATAGGCTTAGAATTTTCATATACCTTGATCTCATGTTGGACAATAGATTGATCTATACCAGTAATTTCCTCATAAGACCAAGCAAACACATCACGAAACTCTCGAAAGAGATCGGTGTAAGTATGAATCTCTTCAGGGGAAAACTTGGCTCCAATGAAGACATTCTCTATGATGTTGGGATCTTTGGAGATGTTCATCGGGGTAGTCAGAGAAACAACAACCATGTTCCCTTCAGCAAAAACCCGTGTTGGTGCTAAAGGGTTCAAGACTGGGTGAACAGGACTAGAACACTAAGGGCTAGGAAAACTTGATTCAACTTCGTGCAAGTCTAGTAGAAATTAATATTAATGATGCAAACCATCCCACGGTCTCTCTACACTATTCATTGCTTCAAGGATGGCCTCTTCAGATGGAAGAGTGGTATCAAGGAAATCTTGAACCGAAGATGAACTGAGAGTCCAAGCCGAAGCCACATATCCATCCAATTCCTCCAGTGAAAGAGAAATTGGAACGAAATCTGCAGAGTCAACAACAGAGATATAATCAATCTCAGTTGCAGACATAGGAAATTTCATTCCACCCACTTGACCTTCTTCTAATGTCGAGGTAGGAGAAGGTAAGGTCCAAGGGTCTAAAAAATAATGAGTTATAAAGAACTCTCTTCGAATAAGAGCCCTGGAGGATGAAATAGCATTGATATGAACCAAAGGAGGCAGAAGATCAAAAGTACCCATCAAGGAAGTGTACATTCCAACTCCTAGATTCTCAATAGGTTGCTTGGTATCCTTCACCAAAGGAATGGTTGAGTCAGAAGATGCATTCAGATCTATAGGAGAACAATCCAGTTGGTCAACTGTGATGATTCTCCCTTCATGAAGGAAAAAAACAATACGAAATAATGAGGATGCAATAGCATCAATCTCATAGATCCAGTTTCCCCCAAAGAAAAGGTTATAGTCTAAGCTTTCATTGACTATCTCAACTTCGATATTAATAGTTTTTCTCCCAACACAGATGGGAAAAGCTGGAACAATACCATGTAGCCTATGAGAATGACCATAAAACACAATCAGAAGAGTGGCTAAAGGAACAACTACGAGAGATCCAATACCCTTCCAGCATGCAAGAGACATGACACATGTGGAAGCGCCCTCATATACAACCATTTGAAAGATATTGAATTTCGGATAATTCGACCTAATATGGAAATCCATATGATGAGGCAGTCTCTTTTTAAAATTCGACATATCAAATGTAATCATCAGAGAATTCTTTGGATCAATAGCCCCAATAGTAGTGAGCAAAGCACTTCGCTTAGCAGGACAAGACTGAGCACCTCTAACGCATACATGGCACAAGGGATTTGAGCTAGATCAAGTAGTTCTGGGAAGCCTTGGCATTAGGATTAATTGTCATACGCTTTGAAGACCCTTTCGGCATCTGAGGTATAGGCTCAACAATAGGCCTCATAATATGAAGTGGCTTAGCACTATCAGGAGCACCCTTGGCTTTTGAAGACTCTAACTTCGCCATAATCACGAGATCTTGTAGCAATATTTGCATGAGCACTCATCATGTATATGTTTGATGTATTTTCCCCTTCCTGGTTGCCCCCAAAGGGAGCCCCAGTATTTGGAGTTGCACCAGCAAGTAATTGTTTCCCTTAGAGAAAAGGGTTTGTCAGCACAGCCTGGGAACTAGAAGAACCGTGTTGAGCTAACAAGCACTGCCCATCTTGAATTTTAGGGAAAATGTGCGTAAGATGATCTCCAATGCAAAATTTGCATGGAAACTTCACTTTATTTTTATTATCCTTTTTACCCTATCTAGCATGATTATTGGATTTTTTCACATTCCCCTTCCCATCCTTGTCCTTTTTCATGTTATTCTATCCTTTCTTCTTCCCATCGAATTGTTGATTTCCTTAGGGGTTAGAAGTTTGAAAAGCATTAATTGTCAAGGACTGCAAAGGATTTGACACTAAAGGCACAACCTGACTAGAAGAAATAGATTGTATAGACAACTTCTACAATTGACTTAGCAGGTTAGACGTACCGCTATCAATCGAACCGATAAGCCCATCACCATGAGTACCAGATTTAGTTTTGGCTAAGTCCAATTTGGAGAGAGGAGCATCCGGAAAATTTTTATTAAGGACTCCAGACTGAGAATAAATCAATTCTAGCTGATGAGCCCTAAAAATAGCTTGCTCTTCAGAAAATACCCTTGAAAGGGATACATCCTTAGAAATTTTTGGTTGTAAGGATTTCAAAAACCATTCAAGAAGGAATTAATTCAGGATTTGGGCTTTAATGAGCCTCTTCCTTCTTCGCCATTCCTGAATATGGTCAGAAATGTGAGTTTCCTTATCATGCTGAAAATTGGCCAGGAGGTCAGTCCTAGTGTCATAATGGACAGGTAACTGAAAATGATTTAAGAACATGATAGCCAACTCTCCAAAAGTAGAAAAACTACCCTCATTTAATTCTATGTACCATTTGGCCGCATTTCTAGTTAAGTTTCTTTGAAATAATCTCAACCTAATCGAGTCATCGATAAGGGAGTTTGATGAACACCATAAATGGAAAGTGGTGATATGATCTGTCGGATCCTCGCCAGTTTTCCCTTCAAACTTTGGAATGTTCAAGGGGAGCTTGGTGGGGACCGGAGGCCAACCTATACTATACCGAATAGGATCATTAGTCAATTTAAATAGATATGGAAAGTTTAACATTGCCAGAAATGGTAAGCGTGGAGGAGCCTGGGAATTCCATCCCCCATAGGAAGAATTCCCCACATTCTGAAAAGAATAACTTGGATTTTTTCAAGCACCAGGTTGCCAGATTTTGTTCGTAGAGAATTTTGGGCCATAAGAAAATCCTTGTGACCCAACATTCGGAGAAGGACCTCCTCCTAACATGGAGTTACTATATGCAGGAACTTTCCCTCCAACTGAGGTATTGAATGGAGAAGAAACCCCTTGGTAAGGGTTCCAAGAATTTTCAAATGGAGAAAAATCCTGAGAAGTACTCGATGAAGGGAAAGGAACATTCCCTTGCTAATGTTGAGATTCAACAAGATGATGAGCTTAGTGAAAATTAAGCACCTTCACTAAGTGGGGTCTGCAGGATATTTTTAGGTGTATGTCTATTTTTAGACGTGGTGAGCACATTCTATAAGTTGTAGGATTCTATTTGTAGATGGTTGTTAAAATGTGGAAAATAGATGAGATTATATTTTTAGAATATTGGAAAAAGTCTATTTATAGATCGTCAATCTAAAAATAGATGCATGTCAATTATTATTAGCCCTTAATAATAATCCGACAATAAATATAAACTTATTCTCTTGGAGCACTTTATTTTAATGAATAGATTTGGAAAATCAGTGGGCTGAATGAATTACAAAATTCCCATGGTGGTTGGTGACTCATGCATGGAGGAATTAGTTATAATTGAAGTGGCAGAGTTGTGATAGATTTGGAAGAGTAGTTATGGGAGTTGTTATTCAATTTAACTCAGTTAAGTGAGTTAAACTCAGTTGTGCTAGTTGTATCTAGTTATAACTAAAGATACACTAGTGAGAGTATAGTGAATTAATTATTTAATTAATTCATAAATAGATACTCACTTGCAAGTGAACAATTACAATATTTAACTACTTGCATGTCAGTTCTTGTGGAGGCCCGGTGGAGAGATAGGTGAAAGGGTGAGATGGACTATCTGTTGTGACTATAGTGATGCATCCAACGCATCTGAAACACATTGGAGATTCCAATGAGGATTGCGTAGTCAAGGCAAGGCCAATTTGAATTCATTCAGAGGTCTTCTTTAGCAGGGATTGTGTAATGGAGGCAGGCTGTCAGGAGGCAAGAAATTGGTGCATAGATATGCACATTTCTGCATGACAATTTGTAATGATTGTTGATTGTACTGAGAGCTTGATGTACTAAGATTTTTATGATATTATTACATGAACCATTGATATACATAATATATGATATTTGGGGTTTTTAGCTTTAAGCTTTCCCGTTAAACAACTATGTTTATGTGCGATTGATTTGCTTCATATGTGTTTTGCAATTGGAAATTTAATTTCCACAAAGAATTAAGTGGAAGGATTCTGTATTTAACATAAGATTAATTTTTTAGATAAAGAGAATCCAGTAATACTATCAGTATTAATAAATTTCTACATGGTATCGAAGTAGTGTTAATCATTGGAGATTGCAAACTTGAAGTGGTGCTGAGTTTTGTGCTGGTGGACAATTCAAATTTGCTGCAGAAATTTCTTGGTGCGACAATTGAGTATTCATTGAAATGGATTTCAATGGGTTGCGGTTGGAGTATGCCCTTGAGTGTAGCTCAAACTACATAGCCTGGAAGGATAGGATGGAGGTGGTTCTTGAAGATAATGGACTGAAGGAGTTGATTGATAGCAATGTTCCAATGCCTACTTCTAGCGATGCTACATTACTTGACGCATGGAAAAAGAAGGTAGCGAAGACAAGAAGAATTCTGCTGGAAAGTGTGAAATACCATATTGTGTCAAGAATTAACGAGAAAGCCACTCCATTTTCAATGTGTAAGTCTTGGACAGATCTTTTCCAAAGCAGCAATTACCATAGGAAGTTGGTGCTGAAAGATAAGCTCAGAAAAATAAAAATGGAGAAGGGCGATAGTATTCCAAAATATCTCACGAAGTTTGTCTAATGTAGGGATGAGCTGGGGAGTGTGGGAATTACATTTGTGGATGATGACTTGGTGAGCTTGGCTCTCCTTGGGTTTCTGAAGAATTGTCATAGCTATGAAGACTCTGTCAATGGACGGGAGAAACTGTCGGATTGGGAGCGACTTTGGTCGGATCTTGTGCAGGAGGAGATAAGGCGGAATACCAGGGATTGCTCTTCATCGAAGAATGATTATAAAGAGAATTTCACTTTGGCTGCCAAAGCAAGGAAAGGGAATGGGAATAAATCCCATCCAAAATCTGAGGCTAAATGCAAGAAGATGGATTTTTCCAAGGTGAAGTGTTTTCACTGTCACAAACATGGGCATCTCACCATTAACTGCCTACAGAAAAAGAAGAACAAGAAGGCTGCTGGAGCTGCAGTGGGTGAGGCCTTAGCCTCACAATTTGAACTTGATTTCTCTTTGATCGCATGGTTGGTTTCAAGCGCAATGGGATCAGTGTGGTATCTTGATAGTGGTGCTTCCTTCCATACGACGGGAGACAATGAGTTGTTTAATGACTTGGAGGAGAAGGATCTCCAAATGCATATAGAGATGGGAGATGATGGTAGATATAGTGCGACTGGAATTGGAACCATTACCTTTGAGAGGGAGTCAGGTAAACCATTTCTGATGAAAGATGTTATGCATCTTCCAAGTCTGAAGAAGAACTTGGTCTCGGTCACTATGTTGGAGGACAGAGGTTATGACATTGTTTTCAACGAGGGAAAAGCTTTCCTGCGACATAAAAAAACAGGTCAAACTAAGAGGATAGGGATTCAAGTTAAGAATCTCTACAAGCTGGAGGTAGATGGTTGCACTGCAATGATGGGCAAAGTAGAAGAAGTGGTGAGCCGGGATGAGGGCGAATTATGGCACAGAAGATTGGGCCATCTTCACCATGGTGCCTTGAAGATTTTGCAACATATTTCTACTGGACTTCCCAAGGGCACTCTTGCGTAGTTAGTGTTGGGAAATATACTGAGAGGGGGGGGGGGGGGGGGGGTGAATCAGTATTTAGTGCAGACAATCAAACTTTTACTTTTTCCTTTCTAAAAACCCATACGCTACTTTACTGAAGGAAACTAGCGTATATACGTGGACATCCTTTACAGAACTCGCGTATGTCCAGAGATCTAATTATGTGTTTGAATCTTAACTCAGATCATTGCATTATTCATTCATCATATATTTCAGAAATAGTAAACAGGTGTAGACAGAATAGAATAATCATCACACATATGCAACACACATGAACACCAGGATTTTTAGGTGGAAACCCAATTCGGGAGAAAACCACCGCTGTCGTTGTTTCAGCCTTCAAAATTTATTATTAAGAAAACTTCTTACAATCATGTACTGGTGCAGACTCAAACCAGCACGTAGGAACCCACTTGCAGAAGGCTGCAACCTTTTCTCGTTTACTAGCCTCTCCTGGAAGGGAGCTACAACCCCCTGCACTCGTTTACCAGCCTCTTCTAGAAGGGAGGTACTACCCCCTGATATGAGTACCAACTTCTACTGGCAGAAAGCTTCCACTTTCATACTGAAGGCTTCAACCCTCAGATCCACTGCAGACCACATTTCATCAATTTTCAAACTAGATCAATCAGCTCCAACACAACCCTTTACTTGTCAATAAACAATCTTTGCCCAAAGCATCAAACAGAATAGTGAAACCACTGTAACCAGAATATCAGATATAACCCAGACTTCAGAATAGATATGCAGAAACACATTCAACCTTTAGCAACCATTAGATTAGAAATCATACACACTTTTATTTCATCAGACCCGTGTATATACGTGCTTTCCAGAAGACGAACCCGCGTATACTTCAGTACATTTTCCAAAGAAAATCCTAACTGCGCATACGCACTTTTCTTTCCACAGACCTGTGTATACACACGCTTTTCATGAGACGAACCTGCGTATAGATCTATAAAAGATAAACTTTGCAGTACAGACCAGATCTATAAACTTACCCAGATTTCTTCAATCTCTTCAACAGGATTGCGCCAGGTCTTCTTCACTTCTTTTCAGATCATCCTTGACATTCACCATTTCTAGATCTATAGATCTTGAGCCTTCATCATGTTCATAGGAGCATCATAGATTTAGATCTATCAATTAGGAACAGGGTTTTCCCATACAGATATACTTCAGAGTGAAGTATTCATCAAAGCCCAGACTCATGCACTCCTATTGCACAATGATTTTCTTCTCCTTATATAGGGTTACCCCTCATCAATACCATGAGTCAAAACCACATAACTCCCAATGGTATTCCTGGACGGGATCACATAGGTGAACCATCATTCAATACAATGGGTCAATACCATGGTAGTAACCCTTGGTTTTACAAATTTAGAGTGCAATTGAGCATACGCGACTTGGCACGTACTTTTCCACGTGCATACGCTATTGCACAATGATTTTCTTCTCCTTATATAGGGTTACCCCTCATCAATACCATGAGTCAAAACCACATAACTCCCAATGGTATAATTATGTGTTTGAATCTTAACTCAGATCATTGCATTATTCATTCATCAGATATTTCAGAAACAGTAAACAGGTGTAGACAAAATAGAATAATCATCACACATATGCAACACAAATGAACACCAGGATTTTTAGGCGGAAACCCAATTCGGGAGAAAACCACCGCTACCGTTGTTTCAGCCTTCAAAATTTATTATTAAGAAAACTTCTTACAATTATGTACTGGTGCAGACTCAAACCAGCACACAGGCACCCACCTGCAGAAGGCTACAACCTTCTCTCGTTTACCAGCCTCTCCTAGAAGGGAGCTACAACCCCCTGCACTCATTTACCAGCCTCTTCTAGAAGGGAGGTACTACCCCCTAATATGAGTACCAGCTTCTACTGGCAGAAAGCTTCCACTTTCATACTGAAGGCTTCAACCCTCAAATCCACTGCAGACCACGTTTCATCAATTTTCAAACTGGATCAATCAGCTCCAACACAACCCTTTACTTGTCAATAAACAATCTTTGCCCAAAGCATCAAACAGAATAGTGAAACCACTGTAACCAGAATATCAGATATAACCCAGACTTCAGAATAGATATGCAGAAACACATTCAACCTTTAGCAACCATTAGATCAGAAACCATATGTGCTTTTATTTCATCAGACCCGCGTATATACGCGCTTTCCAGAAGATGAACCCGCGTATACTTCAGTACATTTTCCAAAGAAAATCCTAACTGCGCATACGCACTTTTCTTTCCACAGACCCACGTATACACGCGCTTTTCATGAGACGAACCTGCGTATAGATCTATAAAAGATAAACTTTGCAGTACAGACCAGATCTATAAACTTACCCAGATTTCTTCAATCTCTTCAACAGGATTGCGCCAGGTCTTCTTCACTTCTTTTTAGATCATCCTTGACATTCACCATTTTTAGATCTAGAGATCTTGAGCCTTCATCATGTTCATAGGAGCATCATAGATTCAGATCTATCAATTAGGAATTGGGTTTTCCCATACAGATATACTTTAGAGTGAAGTATTCATCAAAGCCCAGACTCATGCACTCCTATTGAACAATGATTTTCTTCTCCTTATATAGGGTTACCCCTCATCAATACCATGAATCAAAACCACATAACTCCCAATGGTATTCCTGGACGGGATCACATAGGCGAACCATCATTCAATAAAATGGGTCAATACCATGGTAGTAACCCTTGGTTTTACAAATTTAGAGTGCAATTGAGCATACGCGACTTGCACGTACTTTTCCGCTTGCATACGCTACTTCTCCTAGACAAACCCGCGTATGCCTTAAGACACACACTTTTCATCATTATTCTTGCACCTGCTGATATTTATTTTTCTGGTACTTCTGTGTTTCTTGTAGAACATCAGATTTACATCATTAATGCATCAAGAACAACTTCATTAAGTAGGTTTCCATCATCTTCATCAAGTGGGTTGCCATCAAGGACAACACTCTGCATCATATTGCCAACAATCTCCCCCTTTGGACTTGATGGCAACCACAAAGGTGTTTGATCACCACAACAGATAGATACATTGATTATAATCATTACACAATAACCATGTTACTCTCCGCTTATTCAAACACCATGTCACTATTACTCTCCCTTTATTCAAACACCATGTCACTCTCCCCCTTTGACATCAAGGGTAAAGGGCGGATAAAAACCAACACAAGGTTCTTCTCCTCATGTAGAAGGAAACGCTCTGCAGAACTGATGTGCACTGAAGTTACCATGCTCCCCCTGAGTTCATGCTGAAAGTTCAAACATATTTTTCAATGAAGTACATGACTCTATGACCTTCCTATCACCAAGGACTCATACATACAGCAAGGATCCAACCAAGTGGATTTACATAAGAGACTCAAATACCCAACCAAAAAGGGTTTACACATTTTGACTCAACTACCCAACCAAGTGGGTTTACAAATTTGAACAAGTCCTTACATGACTGAATATTACAAATTTACATCATAGGTCTCAACATGACCAATATCGGAAGGACCTCAAGAGAGATCATATTTCAGAATCATAAGCCAACAATGCATAATAACCGACAAAGCTATTGCTCCCCCTGAACCTGTACATCAGTTTACTCCTTCATCTCCCCCTGAGCTTGTGCATCCTAAACAAGCATCAGAGATATCAAACAGTGTTGCAGATGTGCTGTAAAATGCTGACCCCAACCAAAAATTGTCAGCAACTGACCATACGCGGCTTTCTGTGGATAAACTCGCGTATATACGCAACTATCTTTTAGGAAACCCACGTATCCAATTTGATCTTCTAGATTTAAGCAGTTCTGATTTTCTTCACAGTAGAGACTACTCCCAACTTCTGTCTGAGATATTCGAAAGCTTCCCTGGGCAAAGGTTTGGTAAATATATCAGAAAATTGTTCTTTGGAGGGAACATACTCCAACTTCACCTTTTTTTCAAGCACTTGTTCACGTAAGAAGTGATACTTGATGGGAATGTGCTTGGTCTTTGAATGCATAATAAGATTCTTTGAGATACTGATGGCACTTGTATTATCACACATAATGGAGATAAGAGGTGTACATTTGATTTGAAAATCTTGCAAGGTTTGCATCATCCAAAGGATTTGAGTGCAACAAGACGCGGCAGCCACATATTCTTCTTCTTCTGTAGATAAGGCAATAGAATTTTGCTTCTTGCTGAACCAAGATACCAACCAGGACCCCATATAGAATGCACCACCACTAGTGCTTTTCCGATCATCAAAATTTCCAGCCCAATATGCATCCGTGTAAGCATGAAGAGTAAGATCAGCACTCTTTGGATACCATAGTCCAAAGTCTTGAGTTCCTTGTAGATATTTGAATATTCTTTTGACAGCTTGAAGGTGAGACTCTTTTGGATTAGCTTGGAATCATCCAACAATCCCAACTGCATGCATAATGTTTGGTCTAGTCCCAGTGAGATAAAGTAGGCTTCCTATCATTGATCTGTATTCTAGTTGATTCACCACGGGAGAATCATCATGAGAACTGAGGTTACATCCAGTTATCATTGGTGTACTTATAGGTTTGCATTCTTCCATGCCATACTTCTTCGAAATTTGCTTAAGATATTTTGCTTGTGATAAGAATATTCCATCTGCAGTTTGATACACTTATAGCCCAAGAAAGAATGTTAGTTCTCCAAGTAAGGACATTTCAAATTCTTGCTGCATGACAGAAGCAAATTTCTTACTCATAGATTCTTCATTACTCCAAAAAATGATGTCATCTACATATACAACCACAATCAATAGTTTATCATTTTCAACCTTTGTGTATAAGTTGCTATCAGCAGACCCCTTTGAAAATCCTTGTTGATGAAGATATTTGTCAAGACGATAATACCATGCCCTTGGAGCTTGTTTGAGACCATATAGGGCCTTTTTAAGTCTACAAACAAGATTTTCATCATTTCCCAAAATGAATCCTTCCGGTTGTTCTATATAAACTTCTTCTTCTAGATCACCATTGAGAAAGGCGGATTTAACATCCATTTGATAAACTTTGATTTGTTGAAAACTTGAAAAAGCAAGAAACATTCTTATGGCTTCAAGTCTAGCTACAGGAGCAAAAGTTTCTTCAAATTATATACCTTCTTGTTGAGTATACCCCTTGCAAACCAGTCTAGCTTTGTTTCTTATAACATCCCCATTCTCATTTAACTTGTTCTTGAATATCCATTTAGTTCCAATGATATTTTTATCATGTGGTCTTGGCACCAATTCCCAAGTGTGATTCTTTTCAATTTGATCAAGCTCTTCATTCATGGCTTGAATCCAACATTCATCTTTGCAAGCTTGATTGACATTGTGTGGTTCAATTGTGGATAGAAATGCCAGATAGCTAGAAGATCCCACAAGAGTCCTCCTTGTTTGTACACCTGATTCCTTGTCTCCCAAAATTTGAGATTCGGGATGATTCTTTTGAACATATCTGGATGGAGCCTTTTTAGATAAATCATCTTCAGGTTCTTCATTGGATCCACTGTCTATATCATTTCCATTTGATGTAGAAGGACAAAAATCACCATCATCTTCTTCTGTTGCTTGTTTTTCTTCTTTAGGAGCTGCAGGAGACTCATCAATAACAACATCAATACATTCAACAATCTTTAGAAGCCTTTTATTGTAACATTTGTATGCTCTGCTTGTAGATGAGTAACCAAGAAGTATCCCTTCATCTGATCTAGGTTCAAACTTGCCAAGCTTTTCATCATTATTTTTTATAAAGCATTTACTTCCAAAAATTCTAAAATGCTTCACAGAGGGAGAATTACCATACCAGAGTTCATATGGAGTTTTGTCACTATTTACCCGAACATGTGCCTTGTTGAGAATGTTTGTTGCTGTATGTGCTGCTTCTCCCCAGAACATGTCAAGAGTTCCAGAATCATCAAGCATAGCTCTAGCCATTTTTTGAATTGTTCTATTCATTCTTTCTGCTATGCCATTTTGTTGTGGAGTGCCTGCTACAGAGAACTGTCTTTTTATGCCATGTTGTTCACAAAATTCAAAGAATTCATTTGATGTATATTCTCCTCCTCGATCAGATCTAAGACACTTGATTTTTAGATCTAATTCATTTTCTACCAATGCTTTGAATATCTGAAATTTTTCAAATGCTTCATCTTTGTGTTTAATCAACCCGATCCAACACATTCTAGAGTAATCATCAATAAATAAGATATAGTATTCTTCCCCACGTGGTGACTTTTTCCTCATAGGTCCACATATGTCGGTATGAATGAGTTCAAGAGGCTTACTTGATGATCCTTCTTTGGCATTAAATTGTACTCTGGTCTGCTTACCGAATTGGCAAGATTTGCATATGATACTCTCTGGTAGAGTAATATTGGGAAGACCACGAACAACTTGAAGTCTGCTTGCTTTGTTGATTTGAGAGAAGCTCAAATGCCCCAGCCTTCTATGCCATAGCCAATTTTCTGAAGATTTGCTCAAGTAACATTGATCTTTTCAGTTCTTCAATACATACAGGTTGCTTGGAGTTCTTTTCCCTTTTATAATAGTTTTACCTGTATCAAGATCACGAACCACACATTCTTTTGAACTAAAGACAACTTCTATTCCTTGATCACACATTTGACTTACACTTAACAGGTTATGCCTTAATCCATCCACATACATGACATCATTAACCTTCACCTTTTCTTTTAGAAACACGGACCCTTTTCCTTTAATTACAGCAGGAGTATCATTTCCAAATGTAACTTTCTTTTCCTTTTCTAGAGCATTATATGCAAGAAGTTTGCTTTTGTCACCTGTCATGTGTCTTGAGCACCCACTATTAATGTACCATTGATTTTCTTCACCTTCTGCAAATAACGCTATCCCACAATTTTCAACATGTAATTCCTTCTTTTTCCATACTTTGGAACTTGAAGGAGAATGCTATTTTGGCTGGACTTTGCTCCTGCATTCAGATTCTTCATGGCCAAATTTATTGCAATAAGCACATTCAACTTCATTTTGAAGAGGAGAAAAGTTGTTATAGGTGTTCTTCTTTGGTTTAATATCCATCCTTTTCTTTCTTGCTTCTCTTGTCATGATGGTTTTATATGCAACACATTGAACAGCTTTATGACCAAAATTGTGACATGAGAAACATTGTCCATTGAAGTAGAAATTTCTACGATCATGAAATCTTCTATTTGAATTTACCTGTTGATTGTTGCTTCTTTGAGAGATATCCCTTGTATTGTGATGATCATGCTTTACCTATAAAGATTCTTTATTCCCTTGCTAAGTGGCTGAATGAAGTAAACCAGTTGTAGCTGCTTTTAGATAATTTGGTGCAGAAGCCTGAGAAGATTCTCCGGTATATCCAAGACCTGTCTTAATAAGAGGAGAACGTTGAACCTTGATAATCTCATCTAAGGTTTTAGATCCTTTATCAAATCTAAGATTCAGAGTCTTTACTTTCTCAAGTTCTTTTCTTAGACTTACTACTTCACATTCTAATTTTTCATTATGTTTCTTTGCTTCTTCATTCTGCCTTTTCAGAGTCTCTATGATTATTTTACTTTCTTCCAAGCATATTTTGAATTGATTGTTTTGATCAAGAAAATCATTGTCATCTAGAGCATCCACAAAAGAATCCTTATCATCTCTAGAATTATTTTCAAATGCCATGAGAAGTCTAAGATCTTGTTCACATTCTTCCTCACTATCAAATAACCCATCACTGTCTTCATTTGTATAGTAGCTTTTCTTAGAGCTAGATCGGTTCTTATTCCTTCTTGCTACTTCTTTCTCTTTAGCAGATGTTTCTTTATAAGGACATTTTGCAGCATAATGACCAACTCTTCCACAATTGAAACATTTGAAAGGAAGCTTACCTTTGAATCTTCCGGTTCCTAGTTGGAGTCTTCTCACAAAGTTTGCCTCATCTTCTTCTGAGATATATCCTGATCCTTCCAGTTTTTGAACTTCTTTCCCTTTTGTAGAAGATTTAAAAACAGTTTCTTTGACTTCAGATGATCCTCCTCTCCTCATTTCATATGCAGTCATTATGCCATGAAGTTGCACCATGGAAAGATTTTGAATATCCTGTTTTTCTTCAAGGGCAGAAACTTTTGATTCAAATTTTGCCGTTAGCGATCATAAAATTTTCTCAACCAAAGTAGTGTCGGATATTGTTTCACCCAGATTTCTCATACGATTTACAACATCATCAATACGTAAAAAAGAAACTGGAAATACTCTCATCACCATGCATCTTTAAATTTTCATATTCAATTCTGAGAGTTTGGAGTTTTTCACTTTTTACCTTTGCGTCGCCTTCATAACTTAGAATTATTTTGTCCCATATTTCCTTTGCTGTATTCAGCTGCATGAATTTGACAAATTATAATTTAGTTAGACTTCCTGTTATAGCATTGACCGCTTTTGTGTTTGATTCATAATTCTTCCTTTCAGTTGGATCTATTGGTGTAGCGGCTGGATATTGATATCCTTGTTCAACAATGGCCCATACATCAACTCCCATATACTGAAGATAGGATCTCATCCTCACTTTCCAGAAGATTAAATTGCTTCCGTTGAAGAGCGGGGGCTTGATAGATGCTGTTCCCTCATGATTGCTCATCTTGCTTGATCTTCCTTCTAGCGGCTAAGCTTTTTCAAAAGGACCTGCTCTGATACCAATTGTTGGGAAAAATACTGAGAGGGGGGGGTGAATTAGTATTTAGTGCAGACAATCAAACTTTTACTTTTTCCTTTCTAAAAACCCATAAGCTACTTTACTGAAGGAAACTAGCGTATATACGCGGATATCCTTTACAGAACTCACGTATGTCCAGAGATCTAATTATGTGTTTGAATCTTAACTCAGATCATTGCATTATTCATTCATCAGATATTTCAGAAACAGTAAACAGGTGCAGATAGAATAGAATAATCATCACACATATGCAACACAAATGAACACCAGGATTTTTAGGTGGAAACCCAATTCGGGAGAAAACCACCGCTGCCGTTGTTTCAACCTTCAAAATTTATTATTAAGAAAACTTCTTACAGTCATGTACTGGTGCAGACTCAAACCATCACACAGGCACCCACCTGTAGAAGGCTGCAACCTTCTCTCGTTTACCAGCCTCTCCTGGAAGGGAGCTACAACCCCCTGCACTCATTTACCAGCCTCTTCTAGAAGGGAGGTACTGCCCCCTGATATGAGTACCAGCTTCTACTGGCAGAAAGCTTCCACTTTCATACTGAAGGCTTCAACCCTCAGATCCACTGCAGACCACGTTTCATCAATTTTCAAACTAGATCAATCAGCTCCAACACAACCCTTTACTTGTCAAGAAAAAATCTTTGCCCAAAGCATCAAACAGAACAGTGAAACCACTGTAACCAGAATATCAGATATAACCCAGACTTCAGAATAGATATGCAGAAACACATTCAACCTTTAGCAACCATTAGATCAGAAATCATATGTGCTTTTATTTCATCAGACCCACGTATATACGCGCTTTCCAGAAGATGAACCCGCGTATACTTCAGTACATTTTCCAAAGAAAATCCTAACTGCGCATATGACTTTTCTTTCCACAGACCCACGTATACACGCGCTTTTCATGAGACGAACCTGCGTATAGATCTATAAAAGATAAACTTTGCAGTAAAGACCAGATCTATAAACTTACCCAGATTTCTTCAATCTCTTCAACAGGATTGCGCCAGGTCTTCTTCACTTCTTTTCAGATCATCCTTGACATTCACCATTTCTAGATCTAGAGATCTTGAGCCTTCATCATGTTCATAGGAGCGTCATAGATTCAGATCTATCAATTAGGAACAGGGTTTTCCCATACAGATATACTTCAGAGTGAAGTATTCATCAAAGCCCAGACTCATGCACTCCTATTGAATAATGATTTTCTTCTCCTTATATAGGTTTACCCCTCATCAATACCATGAGTCAAAACCACATAACTCCCAATGGTATTCCTGGACGGGATCACATAGGTGAACCATCATTCAATACAATGGGTCAATACCATGGTAGTAACCCTTGGTTTTACAAATTTAGAGTGCAATTGAGCATACGCGACTTGTCACGTACTTTTCCGCGTGCATACGCTACTTCTCCTAGACAAACCCACGTATGCCTTAAGACACACACTTTTCATCATTATTCTTGCACCTGCTGATATTTATTTTTTTGGTACTTCTACGTTTCTTATAGAACATCAGATTTACATCATTAATGCATCAAGAACAACTTCATTAAGTAGGTTGCCATCATCTTCATCAAGTGGGTTGCCATCAAGGACAACACTCTGCATCATATTGCCAATAGTTAGATGAGTGTAAGGGATGTACTATGGGTAAGTTTGTGAAGACCACCTTTCATGAGAAGGAGAACCATGCTTCGGTGATCCTAGAGATAATTCACACAGACATGTGTGCACCTTTCTCGATTGCTTCAACAGGAAAACACAGGTATTGTTAGTCATCCATAATTTTGATTTTATCCAAAGATGACTAAATTTTACAAACCCAGATTTATAGAACAAAATTGCAAAAAACATTATCAGTTCTAAGAAATCTCACTACCTTCATCTTTCCAAGTCTATCAGTTCACCAAAATCTTCATCTATTTTTCCTAAAAAAGGTTATCCTATTGTTCCTTAGCAAGGTTGCTCCTTAGCATTGTTTTTCCCTAAACTGTTGTTCTTGTTCCTTATTCAGAATCCTTAAGAAACACTACTGGAAAAAAAGAGACTGTATGTAGGCCACTTTTTCCATCATTTGCTAAGCCCAGTTCATTCTTTTCCTTTCTCATTTATCCTCCATTTTCCCTAAAAAAACCCCTCCAAACCATCATAACCCCTTTATATGGTTCGAAAAAACCTTTTTAAACCAATATACTCACTATTGTTTTGGTTTAAAACACCCCTTTCACCATGTCTTTCCTTTTGCCCCAAATCCTCTGTTTTGCTTATCTGCAAGATTCCCTACTATTGTTCAAACCTACCAATCAAATAATCTTGTTGAATCTTCCATAATATTCTCAGACACTGATTATCTCTAAAGACCCTCTAGATAATCAAAAATGCTAGATCCTAGGTCTTCAGGTCCTATCTTATACTTGGTGATGCCTAAGTCTAAAATCCCTATCCAAAATCCAAGTCCAAAGGTCCCCATTAGGTCACCAAAGGTTCCACTGAGTCATAGGATGGATTTGGTGCCCAACAAGTTATGCCTTCCTGCATAAAGAGGTTGCACCCAAAGGGGCCTCCTTGGCTTAGAGCACAAACACTGCAAGGGACAACTACGCTTGTTCACTTTTTTTAAATAGTAGCCAAGGTGGCCACTAGCAACAAGAGAAGGCAAGGTAATAGGGTATAATTATCACCAAGAGGCAGACCCAAACAAGACAAAAAAAACATGCCTGTAGGTAAAAGAGTATCAGGGTTTGTTTTGGTGGATTAACAAAACATTGATGACAAGCAAAGAACCATCTTAGATATTTCAAGGATAGAAGCCTCCTACTTAAGATTTTTTCTAAAATAGCACTGCTACACCTGCACTAAGAGAAGAAAGAAAAAGGGTATCAGGTTAAAGAAGACCATTTTTGCCGAAGGCTAGAAAAACAAAGTTTTTGAAGTAAAAAGTTGGGTAGGAGACCCCAACTTTACAAAAGTGGGTTTGGTCTTTAATTTACTTTTTAAATCAAGTATAAAAGCAAATTTTAACCTTCCCCATGCATCATTTGCCCATTTCCGAGGATAAAAAGCCATTGATAAGAAATTAGTTTGGCTTTTTGAGAAAAATATGGATTTTAGCAGGCGCTACGGATTGAGCACTGAGCGCGGTGCTATGCCCCTAGCCTCCCACGCTATGCACAGAGGCGAGGTAGGTAGTGTAATATTACACTGCGCTACGTGCTCACAGGTTGGCGTTGTGCACCTGGGTTGTTGTTACGTGCAGGCTCAAAAACGACCACCAGGAGACTACCTTCCACCCGGCGCTACACCCCGACAGCCTGACCAGCCCAGCGCTGTGCACAGGCGCTACACGCTGGCGCTGCACCTCTGGCAACACTTCAAAAAATTTCCCAAAAACGTTCACAATCAAGTTTTTCAGCCTCTACAAGGTTGCTGCAATTTGATACAAGGTTGGTTAACGTTTTTCCTTCTCCCAATTATTATTTATCAGAGAGGTCATCCATGGTTTGAATTGACCAAAACCCTAGGCTATGCAAAAATAAATTGTCATGAATTTGAGCTAGGGTTTATAAGAAGAATTTGTTTTTATACAAAGAGGGGATTGAGTGACTATAAGCCTGACCTCTACCATCAAGTCCAAAGCTCTGAAAGTTGTCTTCACCTTAGCTTTCCTCTCTGCGAAATTTTGACCTACACCACTTATTTTTCTACAAATACCCTAAAGAAAACTCAAGGTTCCTTTTTCTGTTTAGACCATCCATCATGTCAGAGAGAGATAGTCACACTAATGGTGATGAGAGTCATACTCCCACCAAGCCAAAACATCATGGAGGAAAAGCTAAAAGGTTTGAGTCCCTAGACACCGCTCCAATTACTTCCTCTCCTATGATCCTTTCATACTTCCAGGATGTAGGATGCTACCATTTTTGTGAGAAAATAAAGCAAGTCGAATACCATCCAGACTTAACCAGGTTGTTTGCTTGTAACCTACAAAACCACCAAGTTAATATAGCAGGGGTCCAATTTGAGCTTTCATTTGAAATCATTTCCCAGGCAACCGGTATACCAGATGTTGGTGAGCTTTGGTTCAAACAAAAGAAATTGGATTTGGGTTATTATGGGCCTTATTTGAAACCCACCTATCAGCAAAATGGCAAGGCTATTTTTCCTTTTTCTTATTTTCTAGAGAGGTATGCAGCATTAATGAGGTAGATTATCAGTTTTTTCACATGTGAGGGAAGGTACTCCCGGCTCTATTCATATCATATCAGATTGCTAATGCATTTTATCAAAGTCAAGATGATGAACCTACCTTATTACCTTTTCTAGGGTATTGATAAAATTTCCTCTATTGTCAAGAGGAAAAGCTATGACCACCAAATGCCTAGCCTCTTTCATCACTCCCTAATCAGGGTGATTTTCCTATACCAGCTAGAGAAACAAGGTATATCTTGGGAGACCTTAATTTCACTTGATGTGTTTGCAAACCCCCAGGGATTCATCTAGCAGAGCTTGCCTTCCACTTCACAACCATCTACCTCCACACAGCCATCATCTCCCCATGTGCTTTCTCCACAAAAAAATTCACCTATTACCTCCTCCCCTGAATTACCAAGTGAAGGGGCTGACAGTAGCCCTAGTGAAGGGAAAATAGGAGGCAACAGTGAGGAAGAAGATGAGAGAAATAATGATGAACAAGGAGAGGACAGTGAAGAAGAAGTTGATGAAGAAGAAGAAGAAGATGAAAATGAAGAAAATGATGAAGTAAGCAGCCATGATCATGAGGAAAACATTGAAAAGTAAGATGATATAGAGGAAGAAGAGAATGAGGAAGAGGAAAGTGGCCAAGAAGAAAGCAGCAATGGCCAAGGGCAGCAAGATGATATAGAGGAAGAAGAAAATGAGGAAGAGGAAAGTGGCCAAGAAGAAAGCAGCAATGGCCAAGGGCAGCAAGATGATGAAGGAGAAAACAAAGATGAAACCAGTGATGGCAGCCGCAAATATAACACCAGTGATGACAACCACAAAGATGAAAACAGTGAACATGATGATGAAGAGGAAGAGGAAAACAATGAAGAAGAAGACAATGAAGAATGAGAATAGTCAGATGAGGAAGGAAGCTATCTAAGTGCCCAAGACAGTCCAAGAAAGAGTCATGACAGTCATGACAGTTGTCATGACTGTCTTGACAAAAATCAGTCCATAGAAAACATAGAAAAATCAGAGCAGAGTAAAGGAAAAAATGATGACAACATTTCCTTTGAGAATCCCATGATTTCCACTCTCTCATGCACTTATCATAGAGGGAAAATGAGTGTGTTTGCTGCCTCTAAAAGGCAAAGGGCCACCTCCTCACAAAATACCAAAGCATCAGACAAAGGCAAAGAAAATATTAAGAGTGTTGAGCCAAAGGCACCAGTCAGGAGGAGCAAAAGGATTAAAAATGCTTCTCAAGGCCCTCTCTTTGTTGATCTAGACAGTGATAAGGAGGACCAAGGGATGAATACAAAATTACTCCTCCTAGAAAAAGATACCCAGCTTCAAGAATGGGAAAGGGATTTTGAAAGGGCACAAAGGGTCATCTACTATTATAAACAGGAGCACAAACATTTCAAAGAGGTGAAGAGGGGCTTTTCCTTGCAGAAGAAAATGGTCAAACATTATGCAAGGAGGAGCATGATAGCCAATGCTAAATTGAGGCAAGCCCTCCTAGAGCTAAAAGAGCTAAAAAGGCCCAAAGTTCATGATAGCCTTGGGATCTTGGCTGATTCTTCTCAGCAAGTGTCTTAAACCCCTTAAGGGGTCTACCCGCCAATTTTCAAGAAAATCAGGAAATTTTTTGTTTTTTCCAAATTTTGGCCCCTAGGAGCGCAGCACCCTAGGCACTACGCTCTTTTTTGGGGCATCCTAAGCAAATAAAGTTTAAATTTTTGGGTTTTTTATGTCTCTAGCAGTCTTCCCAAAAATTTTCAGATCATTTGGATCATTGTTTCCCCCTCAAAAGGTCAAACAACACCTCAAAAATGACCTTTCTGCCTCCTTTTCAGGCCTGGCGCTGCGTGTTGAGCAGTCATTGGAGATTTGATTTTTGAGCAGGTAAATGGCATCCGCTCAGCACAAATCAAGTGTTTCTGGAAATTAGACTCTTCAAGCTTTCTAATGAGCCATCACGGGCCTAAATATGATGCTGGGAAGGGGTCCAAAACTCAGTTGCAATAGACCCCAATTTTTGCTGATATGGAGCTACGCACAAAGACAACTTTTTGCCAAAAAGTAAAAAAAAAACACTAATTAATGGAAAATTGGTTTTTTATATTTTCTTGGACAAAACACTCCTGATTTTATTGGCGATTTGTGTTTTGGTGTGTTTCATTTATTTTCTTATCTCTTATGTGTCTTGGGCCTTGCATGGTCATTAAGCACATTTATGACATTTATGGCTGAATTAGGGTTTCTGAAAGCCTCTTAGGGTTTCCACCTCCTCATTTGCTCCATAAATAGAGCATGAGGCTCTTGTATATTTTTTTTGATGTTGAAGACTTATGCTAAAGTAATACATAGTCCCTTGAAGCCTTTGATGAGAAATTGATGTCTTGGAGCTTATGCATGATCTGATTCACTTGTTGATGGAGAAGGACTATTTTTAGGATCCATAGGCCTGTTTGATGGTGAATTTTTCTCTTGTTAATGTTTTCTAAGTTTCTCATATGTTTTCCATCCATCTATGCTGCAGTAGGACAAAAAATTTAGACTAAGATATGCTTGTTGATGGCACCTTAGATCTGTTTGTTGCCTTCACTACCTAAATGTTTTCTTCTGCTTAAAGATATGTTAGGGAATTCATCTCTTGCTCTCTAATAATTTTTTGGCTTGTCTATTTTCCTGAATGATTTAGATCAGTTAGTATCAATTACTATTTATGGCTAGCCCTGCATATTGTTACCTCTGAAGTACTTTGTTCTTGAAATCATCTTTTGAAGTAGCTTTGCCTATAGTTTGTCAAAGAAGTCTGTCTTAACCATGCTTTTTGCCTTTACTTGGCTAAAATTGTCTCAAGGAACTTTCATAGCTGTCACTATGGATGCTAGGGTTTTTCTCTTTTTCTATGGTTATAGTTACTTGTGCAACTTAAATGTTTTTCCTGCTCTTGATGATAAAACCCATGAAAGATTAAATAATATTTTTCCTTTCTATGTTTTATCTGAATGTTATCTTAGTTGATTATCTGCTTTCAGTCTAAAATCAAATGGATTAGGTTTTTCTTAAGCCTTTGACTCTCTTTATATGCTTATAAATCTTCTAACTCCCTTAGTTTACAAGTATATAAAGGATTTTGTTTCTGCCCTTTATTAGCTTGTTGTTCTCAAGTTTAATGTCCATCTCATGATCCTTCACAACCTTAAAGATCCACCAACCAAGTTAAATTCCCTTGCAAATGCTCTTGAAACCATTGATGAACTCATTCATGACCTTGTTTGAATCCATTGCCCAATGACTTAACAATCTTCCTTGTTTTCTATCTAAATCTATCTAAGCATCAAACCCAACCAAAAACAATCAAAATACCCTGCACTTAACATCTAGCCTAAAATCAACCCTAATCAACAAACAAGTTCACATCTTTGCACCTCCTAGAGAGATCCCTCTCTGAATCCAAGAAGGCTAGGTCCTAGGATTCCAAAGCTTGGTTTGATGTTACACTATCCGTTTGTATCTCAATCAATCTAGCAAATTACAAGGATCTAACACAATGGTGATCACGGTGGGACCAAGTTCAAAGAAGCCTGACAAACTCTTACAGACTCATACCCATCCCTAGTTTGACATAAAAACCAACCCATACCCTGAGTAGAAACTAATTACTTCACCATCCTAGCAAGATGATGACTTAGCTAGGGGATACTAATTAACCTTAAGGCTGCATAAAGAAACTAAAAACTCAAAAATTACTTCCTAGATTGATTTTTTATCAAGAATTTGGTGGTGGACCATTGTATACATATCTTCAAAATTTCAAAAAAATCCACCTGGCAACTCCACTAGCCTCCAGTAGACCTTCCTCATCCCACTAGTCCCATAGGTTGTTCTAGGATTGTGTCAAATCAGTCCAAAACAGTTTTTAAGGTCTAGTTGTACCTTGTGTGACTAAAGAGATCTGGCTTCACGAAGGATCTATACCAGATCACACCCGGACCCAAATCCTCCTACCGTAGTTGATAACCCATAAAAGATTTTTTGGCAAAATCCTAAAGCTGGAAACTCACCCATTGTTAGGACCATCCATAGAGCAAGTTTTGCACCGGAACACCTTAGAGTTTCACAAGATCCTCAGTTTGATTTGCACCATACCAAGAACCTATTTAGGACCAAGTCACAAAGTAGGGTTGACCAAGGTGACTTTGAGCCCGTAGATTTGCAGCAGAGCTCTAGTAGAAAAGCTTCTCCTTCTACTCCACCTGATTTTCAGCTTCTCCATCACTTCAGCCCTTTTCATCTCAAATCTACTCAGAATCAGTCTTCCGGTCCAAGTACCTCAGCTACACCCATCCATACCACCAGTGTGCAAACCACCTCACTACATCCTCCTCCACCTCTCACAAATCCTCCCCTTGTAAATTAGCCTTTGTTTCCTTTCCCTCCCATCATGGCAGCCTGGTATGCTCCACTGGCTCTACAACAACCACTATTACCTTTGCCAAATGATTATCAGTCCAAAATCCCTCACTTCTTAGGGACTGAATCCATCACTGCTCAAAAACTTGTAGATAGAATTAATGATGCTTTTGACTATATGGAGATAGAAGAAGAAACCATAAAAATGAGGATTTTTTCTCAGAGCCTAGGGGGAAAACCCATGAAATGGTTTAAAGACTTACCTCCCGACAGCATTCATGATCTCCCTACTCTATACCAAACCTTTGTGAACAAATGGGAAATCAAGAAGAACCCCCTCCAAGTTCTGTCCGAGTATAACAATATTAAGAGAAATCAAGGATAAAGTGTTCATAACTAATCCACTAGGTTTAAAAGTGTTTACAATGCTCTCCCACATCACATAAAAACCTCCACAAGGCTTGGCCTTGGTGAAATATCTCGAAGGCTTTGATGCTGATATGGCCTATCAACCAAGGGAAAGAGATTACCTAACTCTAGAAGACATGCAAAAGGGGGTTGTGAGTGTAGAGGCCAATTTGATTGAGAAAAGGGCTAGGGTAAGATCAGAAAAAAGGGTGACTTATAGAGATGACACAACACCTGCACCCTCCTCTTCCGACACCAAACTTGACTCCATAGTTAGGGCAATGGAGAGGATGATGGAAAAATTTAGTTTGAATGAGAGAACACCTCCTAGGGAAAATCAAGCCAATCTTCAAAACAGGAATAGAAATAAAAATTTTAGAAGAGACCCTCCTCCAGTCAGGCAAAGAGAGAGTGACCAACAAATCAGACCCCCTTTCCAAGACAACTATGTAAATGAAGAATAAAGAGAGCCTGAGCAGTTGGAATAAGACCATGTAAATGTCATAGGTTCCATGTAAATGTCATAGGTTCGGATGATGAGGATAACACATTCCTTACCCAAGAAGAACAAAGGATGTTTTCCTCAAAACCATATGAGAAATCATATGAAGATTCCAAAGACTATAGATTAGGATTTGAGAATTCCATAATGGAAGTCCATAGACAGTATGACCTTAGGAGAAAAAAGAGTCAAGATATTCCCAAAACCAATCCGCCAAACACTGCTATTAGAACAACCTCTAAACCCATCCCTAAAAAGACAGCAGAAAGCACAAATATTATGGCTAAGAAAACTGAACTAAACAAACCAAAGACTAGTCAACCTAACAAAGATTCAAGCTACCCTAGTACTTCAACTAGTGGCCCTGAAAAAATCCTGCTTTCCAAACCATTAAATCAGAATCAGCAAATTAAAAATGTAGAAAAGTTCATGGCTGATAAAACTAATGTAAATGCAATAAAGACACCTACACCTTTCAGTTCTGAGGGGGAGATTGCCAAGATCAAGATAACCATACCCCTCACTAAGCTGGTAACCCAAGAGGTATATAGATCCCATATTTTCAAAGTTTTAAATATAAGGAGTGATACTGATACTTTAAACTTAACTGATGATAAACCATAATTGTTGTTTGGCCCTAAAGTAGAGGGAAAATATCAAGAAGGAGTTGTCCCTCCTTTCTATGTAAGTCTGAACATACATGATAAAATTCTACATAATGCTATGTTAGACTCTGGTGCCTCACAAAACCTCATGCCAAAGGTTGTGATGGAGAGATTGGGCTTAGAGATCACAAAACCCTACAAATATTTGTACTCTTTTGGTTCCATTAGGGTCAAGTGTCTAGGCCTAATCAGGGATCTGTGTGTTAATCTGGCACAAATCCCCGCTAAAAGTCTATTCATGGATATAGTTGTGGATGAAATACCCCCAAAATATGGCATGCTTTTATCTATATCATGGGGGGGGAAACTCCATGGAAGCCTTCAAATGGACATGACTTATGCCACCATCCCAGTGTTTAATCAAATAAGGATATTATACCAGGAATCCCACATGAAATACATGGTGAGTAACATAGATAGGCCAAATAACACACTGGTTTATTCCATTCACTCAGAGCTTGACTCCTTCATCCTGTAAAATGAAAATGACATAGATGAAAAAATATATGACAAGGAGAAAGGACTAAGCCCCTCAGAACAACCAAGCCAGTCCTCTGACCAAGAAAATGACACCCCAAATCCTAGCAGCCCCAAAGTGCAGAATATTGAAAAAACTGAAATTGACACCCTTTGGCATATAAGCTTTGATGGCTCTTGTGGTAAGGTTGGTTCAGGAGCAGGGGTTTGGTTCCACAACACAAATAAAGGCCATTCCTTTAAGCTAGATTTCCAATGCACCAACAACGTTGCAGAATATGAGGCTCTCCTTATTGGTTTACACCTACTCAAAGACCTCAAAGCTAAGAAAATATTGGTTCAAGGAGATTCAGAACTGATCATAAATCAAATTAAGGGAGAATATTCAGCCAAAAACCCTAGGTTAAGGGAATATGGAAATGCTGCCCTATACCTTCTCAAAACCTTTGAGATATATGAGCTCACTTTCATCCCTAGGGCCCAAAATTGCCTTGCCAATGAGCTTGCCTTTGCTACCAGGAATTTCTATTTACCTTATGAAGAGAATCAATGCCTCATCAAAATAAAGAACATGCCTACTATACTGGACAACCTAAACCATTAGCAAGTGTTTGACAATGATGACCAAATAGATGATTTTCTGAAATCTAGAAATGACTTTGCAAGTACAAAACAAAGTTTAAGATTTGAAAGAAATACTTCTGCTGAAAAAGAAACTCCCAAAACAGAGCTGCCCTTTGATGATGATATAAACCACCTTCAAAACTCTTGTGTTGCAGAATTATTTGATAAATCAGATCAAAGAGAATTTGAAATTCTACAGTACAAAAATGACATCTTGCCAAGAGGCCTTACACCACTAGAAAAGTTGTTTGATTTTAATGATGTAGCTAAAAAACCCAAGATGGAATCCATTGAAACAAATGTAGAAGAGTGTAACATTGGAGGGATGAAAGAGCCCAAAATGATCAAGTTTTCCAAAACTCTCCCATCTCACACAAAACAGAAATACATTGAGCTTTTTAGAGAATTTAAAGATGTGTTTGCTTGGGGGTATGAAGACTTGAAATCCTATGACACCAAAATAATCCAACATAAAATTCCTCTCAAAGAAAATCAGAAACCATTAAAACAAAAGTTGAGAAGAATAAACCCCCTCTTGTTATGATGTGTAACTAGCTCCAAAAATAGAAGAAAAGAGATATCAACGCCTTAGAAATAAGCCACTTCAAGGGGGCAACCTCCAATAAATTACATAAATGAACAATTCTTGGATGATACAATTTACAAAACCTCCTTTCTATATATAGGAGTCCATGGGGCCATAATGTAATCCTAGTGGGCCACAATGTAATACTAGCCGACCTAACAACAATAATTTAAGGGCACAATAATAACAATATGGGGGTTACAAGAGTACAATAATAACAATAAGGGGGTTACACTAATAACAATAAGGGACTATACTAGTAATATAGGGACCTAACATGCCCCTCTCCTTCAAAAAAGTGTTATCGTCAACGCTTGAGTAGCTCTGGGTGCTTCTGTATAAAATTCTCATCCTCCCATGTAGAATCTTCAGTGGGTAAGTTCTTCCACTTGATGAGATACTCTGATATTGATCAATTCTGTAGCTGTTATTTGAACTGGAATATTTTCACCTATAACCTTCTTTAAGCATGAAACATGGAAAACTGGATGCAAATGACTAGGACATTGGGATCCCTGGAAATGTTCACCAGGATAGTTGGAGAAATCACAGCCATGTTCCCTTCAGCATATACCTGTGTTGGTGCTAAAGGGTTCAAGACTAGGCGAACAGGACCAGGAGACACAAGACTTGCCTAAAAATGGAGTGGGGTAATTATCTTTCAGACATGCTTTATTGAGGTCTCTTAAATCGATGCAAACTCGAATTGTTCCTTGTTTTTTATCTACCGAAATAGGGTTCGAAACCCATTCAGTCAAAGGAACAGGGAAAATAAATCCCGCCTTAAGCAGCTTCTCCACCTCGGCTTTGATAGCTGCGGTCTTCCTAGGATTGACCGGACGAAGTTTTTGCCTCACAGGCTTAGCATTTTCATAAGTCTTGATCTCATGCTGGACAATAGATGGATCTATACCAGGAATTTCCTCATAAGACCAAGCGAACACATCCCTATACTCTTTAAAGAGACCGGTATAAATCTGAATCTCTTCAGGGGAACATTCAGCTTTGATGAAAACATTCTCTATGACATTGGGATCCCTGGAAATGTTCACCAGGATAGTTGGAGAAATCACAGCCATGTTCCCTTCAGCATATACCTGTGTTGGTGCTAAAGGGTTCAGGACTGGGCGAACAGGACCAGGAGACACAGGACTTGGAAAAATTGATTCAACTTCCCTCAAATCAGGTAAAAAGTAAGACCGATGATGCAAATCATCCCACAGTCTATCTATACCAGTCATAGCTTCCAGGATGGCCTCTTCAGATGGAAGAGTGGTATCAAGGCAATCCTTGGCTGAAGAAGAACTAAGTGTCCAAGCCGGAGCCACATCGCCATCCAATTCCTCCGGAGAAAGAGGATTTGGAATGGACTCTGCAGATTCAACAATAGATTGATAAGCAATCTCAGCTGCAGACATCGAAAATTCCATTCCACCCACTTGACCTTCCACTAATGTGGCTGTAGGGGAAGGTAAGGTCCAAGGGTCCAAAAAATAATGAGTTCTGAAGAAATCTCTTCGAAGAGGAGCCCTGGAGGATGAAATAGCATTTATATGAAAAGTAGGAGGTGGAATATCAAAAGTACCCATCAACGAAGAATACATTCCAACCCCTAAATTCTCAACAGACGACTTGGCCTTATCCAACTTTGGAATGGTTGAGTCAGAAGATGCATTCGGGTCTACTAGAGGACAGCCCAGTTGATCCACCGTAACAATCCTCCCTTCGTGAGGGAAACAAATAGTCTGAAATAATGAAGATGCAATGGTGTCCATCTCATAAATCCAGTTTCTCCCCAACAGAAGGTTGTAGTCCAAGCTTGCATCAACTATCTCAACCTCTATATTTATAGTTTTGCCCCTAACACAGATGGGAAAAGCTGGGACAATACCATGTGGTCTGTGAGAATGACCATCAAACGCAGTCAGAAGAGTAGCAGATGGAACAGCTGCGGGAGATCCAATTCCCTTCCAACATGTGAGAGACATCACACATGTGGAAGCACCCTCATCAACGACCGTCCGAAAAATATTGCATTTCCAGTATGATGATTTAATATGAAAAGCCATATGATGGGGAAGTATTTTTTTTAAATTATTCATATCGAATGTAATCATAAGAGAGTTCTTTGGATTGACAGCCCCAAGAGCAGTGAGTAGAGCACTGCGCTGAGCCGGACAAGACTGGAGCACCTCAAGAGCCGACATGGCACAAGGACTCTGCGCCATATCTTCCACAATAGAGTAGTTCTGGGCAGCCCTGGAATTTGGATTAATCGTCGTACGCTTAGTAGATTCTTTGGGCATCCGAGGTATAGGCTCAACAGTAGCCTTCATGATGTGAAGCGGCTCAGTAGCATCGGGAGCACCCTTGGCTTTCGAAGACTCTTCTTCACCATAATCACGGGATCTCATGGTGACATCCACGTGAGCACTCATCATGTATATGTTTGATGGAATTTCCCCTTCTTGGGTGCCCCTAGAGGAAGCCCCAGTATTTTGATTCACGCCAACAACTAGCTATTGCCCTTGGGGAAAAGGGTTTGTCAACACAGCTTGGGAACTAGAAGAACCCTGCTGAGCTAACAAGCACTGTGCATCCTGAATTTTAGGGCAAAGGTGAGTAAGATGGTCTCCAGTACATAACTTGCATGGAAACTTCACTTTCTTTTTATTCTTTGGACCCTCACCAACATGCTCGTTGGATTTTGCATTACCCTTCCCATTCTTGCCCTTTTTCTTATTACGTCCCTTCTTCTTCCCTTCAGATTGTTGATTTTCTTTAGGGTTAGAAGTTTGAACGGCATTCACTGATAAAGATTGAGAAGGTGATGATTCAGCAGGCACAGCCTGACCAGAAGGAGCAGATTGTAAATACAACTACTGCAATTGATTAAGCAGGTTAGCTGCACCACTATTGATCGACCCAATAATTCAATCACCATGAGGACCAGGTTTAGTCTTGGATAAATCCAATTTGGAGCGAGGAGCATTAGGAAAATAATTATGAAGGACCCCAGACTGAGAATATATCAATTCCAGCTGTTGGGCCCTAAAAATGGCCTGCTCCTCGGAAAATACCCCAGACAGGGATACATCCTTAGAAATGTCTGACTGCAAAGATTTTAGAAACCATTCCAAAAGGAATTCTCCTGGAATGTGAGCTTTAATAAGCCTCTTCCTTCTCCGCCATTCCTGAATATGATCAGAAATGTGGGTTGCATCGTCCTGTTTAAAATTAGCTAGGAGTTCAATCCCGGCATCATAACGAACAGGCAACTGGAAATGATTTAGAAATGTTGTAGCCAGATCTCCAAATGTGGCAAAACTACCCCCATTTAACTCAATATACCACTTGGCAGCGTTTCCAGTTAAGGTGTGTTGAAACAATCTCAGCCTAATCGAATCATCGATCAGGGAGTTAGAAGAACACCATAAATGGAAGGTGGTGATGTGGTCAGCCGGGTCCTCTCCATTCTTGCCTTCAAACTTTGGAATGTCTAAAGGTAGTTTGGTGGGAACCAGAGGCCACCCCAGACTATACCGGATCAGATCATTCGTCAATTTCGACAGATCTGGCAAGTTTAATGTTGCCAAAAAAGGTAAACGAGGCGGAGCCTGAGGATTCCATCCTTGATGGGATGAATTCCCTACATTCTGAAAAGAATACCCTGGATTTGATGAGGCACCAGGTTCCCAAAAATAACTCATAGAAAATTTTGGGCCAAATGACCCAACATTTGGAGAAGGACCCCCTCCCAACGTAGAGTTACCAAACACCGGACCAGTTCCCCCCCCCAAAGTAATGAATGAAGAGGAAAGCCCCTGATAGGGGTTCCAAGCATTAGACAGAGGGGAAAAAGTTTGATAAGCACTCGATGAAGGGAAAGAAGCATTCCCTTGGTGACCAGCGTAAAACTGATTCCCTACCCCCGCTGTAGTAAATACAGGGTTCCAACCTATAAAAGTGGTCGAACTCTGACCTCCAGACCAAGGGTTAAAACTCTGAGTTTGAGAAGTAAAAGGAAAAGACCCTAAAGAAGGATTTGAACTAGGGATATGCCCAGTTCCGAAGGGGAACCCTTGAAAAGAAGCTGACCCACTAACCATGGATGACATGGGTGTAGATGCAGCTGTAGCAGTGGAAAAGGAAAAAGGAGGAATCCCACTAGTGGGCATTCCGAAACAAAAGGGACCAGATTGAGAAGCATGTGCTTGGGTGAAACCAGAGCCAAACACAATAGTACTAGAAGAAATCGTAGATATAGCAATAGTGCCTCCTCCTTCAACTGAAGCAGAAGTCTGAATGCCTGCAGCACTCACAGCAGAAGCCGCGTTCCCAGTCATGGCCATCGAAAGGTATGAATAAAATGGAGGATCTTCTGGTCTTGCAGACTCAGGTCCGATGTACTCAACAACAAACGGATAATCAGGAGGAAGAAGAGATGGAAGTGACTGAGGAGACTCAGGTACTTCCTCTACTTCTATTCCTAACTCTCCTGGAAAAAAGACTCTCGAGGTGAGTGGAACGCTCCTCTTTGAACCAACACCAGAACCAACTACAAGACCTTCAATCCCTTGTGGAGGATCTCTCTCCACTGCGTCAGATGCCACAGGGTGATACTCACCTGCTAAGTTACTCCTACGCCTTCTTGAAGAAGGCTTTGGACTCTCGGGAGATAACCCCCAGATTCTCCTCAATCGATGAGGCGCTTGATCAGCCACTTTAACAAATTTTAATTAGACTCAAAAAAAATTATAAAGCTAAGAAAGCTAGGAGCAAAGAGCACTCGCTACAAAAAATCCCTAAGATACAGTCAAGCAAGCAGCCCTCAGGTATTTCTGCTCTAGGTGATTAGGACCGGACACCAAAATACGAGAAAGCGAAAAATAGGACCTCCCGAAAGTAGTCTGGGATAATTACGGCCCAAGCCTACTAGTGAAGGTAACAGAAACAGTTACACCGACCTCCTAACAACAGCCTTTTCCGGCACAAGTACCCAAGCTTCGCAAGGGCACCCCCCAGAAGTACTGCTGGAAGTGATACGACGTCTGCCTCAGGTACCACGGGTATTCCCCCCCGCAGTCACCTGTGTGGAACCTAGGAATGGCAACTATGGGCACCAATCCATGTAAGAAGCCAGGCGGAACGGTCTTGAGGCAAGATCCAGCAAATCAGAGAGGGGGTATCTCTCTTCTCGGCCTTCACTTCCCCTCGCGCTTGACTCTCTGGAGGAGAGCTTTCCCGGTCCACCTAACGGAGTTGGATTTCACTCAATTAATAAACTTCTATGTTTTAGTTTGAGCGACCTTGGAGAGTTAACTCTCCACTCACCCAATCCAAGGCCCTGCAACCTAGCTAGTTGGTGTATGACACTTAATAAAAACTTGCTAGTTTTTTTTAAATTATAGCGCTTATTTTAATTGGTTGTTATATTATGTCAATGGGATATGGAAATGAAACTCATGGTGTTTTGAGACGCAGAAAAGAAATTAATGAAAACCAAACTACATGAAAATGCAGTAATTGCCTTTCGATGAAAATAAATTTCTACACAGGTTCTACGAGACTATATATTTTTTCTTTTCAAATATCAAACTCACACTCGCAAAAACTATGAAAAAGACTAAATGCTTAAGTACACCTGATGCAAATAACGAGCATGCAAATTCTAAGATGCAAAATCTACTAAAGCAAAGAGAAATTCCCCAAAGATCCTTCAGTTTTATCACTTTTCAGTTGTCCACTAAACTAGTTCCCAAAATCAGAAACTCTCAGTATAAAGACACCAAAATTTGCTTGACACAAGAGGAAGAAACCAATGACAATTCCCTTCCCAAATCAATTCGAAAACCAAAAGGCAAGAAATCTCAACAAAGCTTCAAAAGATGTAACGAAACGAAAACAAAAAATGCAAAAAAAAAAGCAAAAGACAAAACAAAATGTTTTTTGAGCTTTTGGATTTTATAAAAAAGAAGAGCTCTAAGAGACCAAGAAAAATATCCAATTACCAAGCCAAACAACTCTAAATTTCAAGAAAAACTTAAAAAACGCTCCAAATCTTATAGTGCCACTTAGTAGCAAGATTTATATGAGCAAAAGAAGACAAGAAACTCAGTAACTCAGCCCAGAAGAATAGTACAACCTTGCAGCAATCAAAAACTTCAAAGAACCAAGAAAGACTCTTCAAAAATTGCAACAAGACCTAGTCAAATGAACTCAAGAAAACCAACCAGAAGCAGGCAAAAATCCAAGTGCAAAGCAAAACATAAAATGAGAAAAGAGTATACGAGCATAAGCTCTCTGTTCTGATTAAGCAGAACAACTAAGAATCCCCAGAAAGAGATCTTGGTACTCGAACCAGAAATGCAAGCACTAAAAAAACAAGATTTGCCTAATAAGTCAGTCTTCAATCAAAAAAGAGAGAAAAAGATGAATAATCACTATCAACACAATCCATAGACTATAAAGACACTGCAGGAATAGGTCTCCACAGGCAGACAAGACTAAAAAGTCAAGAAATCAAAAATTTCAAAATTTACCCAAGCATACGCTACTTTACAGTTTTGAAACAAGCGTGCATACGCGACTGTGTCAAAGGAAACCCGCGTATACGCAACTCCCTTTAACAAAAACTGTGTGTATACGTGACTGTGTACAAAAAAACTCGCATATATAAAGGTAAATAATGAAAAATAAAAAATATTAAGCCTGGATAAAGAACCAGGTCTTCAGTCTGACTAAGAAAAAGTTAACTGGACTGGAAATAATAGTTGAAACTGTTGGAAACCTTTCAAACAGCTGAAACCACCCAACAGGGGAATCACAAGAATGCAATCCCCAGCAGAGTCGCCAGTTCTGTTTCGAGAAATAACTCCCTAGAAGTTTGTTGGGTCAAAACCTCCACAGAGCAGGGCATGCTATTTAAGAAGGACTGACACAACCACACTTGTATGCTAAAAACTAGATAACATCGATAGCAAGACTCACTCGTAATCCTACGTTTGATGTAGATCCCGCGGGGTTCAAACCCCCAACAACCCTTCTTCCTCCTCAACCTGAAAACCAAGAAGAAACGTGCACGGAAATCTAGTTGTACAACATACATTTACCCTAAATGTCAGTGAAATCCATGTTAAACATCATATAAACAATAATAAATGCTTAAATAATAATCTTTTCACATGTGCAAGCAGATATTAACACGTGAATTCAGGAACAAGATGGTTCTTCTTTATTATGAACAGCATGTACAGTAGTAAAGAGTGGAGAGATCACCTGAATCCTTCCACGATCTTTGAACAAACCATCGTCCGGATCCGTCCCAACCTTGCCTCGCTAAGATACTTTCAAGACTTGTGCTCACGAGATGGATGAACATTTCCAGGAAACAAGAGTTTCCTGTAAAAATCTGGGAAAGTGCAGGAGGCACGGGAAATTAGACTTGAATTGGGATTCCAACAGAGTATAATGTCTATAAATTTTTCTCTCCCTTAAGCCATGCACATGAGGGGCTTTTATACTCCCTCAAAGTAGTTTCAATCAGTTGGAAACAGTTGGCCATGTGTTGGGGTGGTTGAACTACTGGAGTAACCATCAACCCAGCCCGAAAATAGGGAATTTTTATATATTTTTTAATGATTTTAATGGCATACGCGGAAAATTGTGTATGGACTCGCGTATACACGCGGAAAAGTCTGGGCATATCCGCGTATGGGAATTTTAACACTGTTTTTTATGAATTTTGTTCAAGTCTGTGGGAATGGGTGTCCAAGGCCAAAAAGACAATCATGAATCACATGATGGTGAAAAATGATGCTATAACACTCGCAAAGAAGCAGGAAGCTCCAATTTGTATGCCATAGTACCAATGTTTTGCAACACCTTGTAAGGACCATAGTACTTTGGCGATAATTTATTATCCTTCTTAGCTTGCTTGAGGGACATTTTTTTGTATGGTTGTAGCTGTAAAAATATCCAATCTCCTACATCAAAAATTCTCTCACTGTGATGTTGATCTACCTATTGTTTCATTCGGTTTTGTGCCAAATTCAGGTTATCCTTTAAGAGTTGGAGACATTCTTGCTGATGCTCGATGTGATCTTCCACTGCTTGAACCTTATAATTTTCCCTTAAATATGATGTGATGGATGGTGGATGATATCCATAAAGTGCCATAAATGGGGTCATTTTTGCTGCAGTATGGAAGGAAGTGTTATACCACCATTCAGCGAGAGGTAACCACTTGACCCATTGTGTTTGTTTATCAGATACAAAACAACGAAGATATCCTTCCAAACATTTATTTACTATCTCGGTTTGACCATCGGATTGAGGATGATAAGATGAGCTATGAGCTAATTGAGTACCCAAACAAGAAAATAACTCCGTCCAAAAATTTCCAGTAAAAATGGGATCTCTGTCGCTCACAATAACCCTTGGGTTTCCATGTAGCTTTTGAATTGCGTCCATAAATGTAGTAGCAACTGTACTTGATTTAAATGGATGAGATAATGCACAAAAGTGTGCATACTTGGTAAGTCTATCAACTACCACCATGATGACACTCTTTCCTTCGGACTTAGGTAAACCTGTGATAAAATCCATTAAAATCTCCTCCCAACGTTGACTTGGAATGGATAAAGGTTGTAGAAGTCCCGGGGTCTTAATTGTCTCCACTTTATTCTGCTGGCAAACCAAACATTCCGCCACAAACTTTTGAATATCAGATTTAAGACCATCCCAAAAAAATTCTTTCTTCACCCTGTGGTAAGTTTTTAAAAATCCTGAGTGTCCTCCTAAAGGAGAAGTGTGAAATTCCAGAAGAATATTTTGTTTTAGTTGGGAATTCTTACAAAGATATAAGCGATCTTTGTACCATAAGGAATCATTTTTCCAACTAAATGTATCGGATGTACTAGGATCTTGCTGCAACTTTTGAATGAGTGTCCATACATCTTTGTCCTTCTTCCATTCATCTCTTGCTTCGGTTATCCAATCGGGTTGGATAATAGAAATGGCACAAAGCAATGCTTCCACCTCTTCATTCTTTCTTGAGAGTGCATCTGCAACAACATTAAGCTTTCCTTTTTTGTAGATTATTTCAAAGTCATAACCCAGCATCTTTGTGACCCATTTTTGCTGCTCTTCTGAAGATAGTCTTTGTTCCAAAAAGTGTTTAAGACTATCATGATCAGTTTTTACCTTGAAGTGTCTTCCCATTAGGTAAGTTCGCCATTTCTTTAGTGCATACAATATTGCTAACATTTCCTTCTCATAAATAGGTTTTTGTAAATACTTTCCTTTGATTGGACGACTTTCAAAAGCAATGGGTCTTCCTTCCTGCATTAAAACGGCACCAATTCCATTTCCTGAGGCATCACATTCCACAATAAAGGTTTTTGTGAAGTCTGGCGTAGCTAAGACAGGCGCTAGGCACATTGCCTCTTTAAGATGTTCGAAGGCCTTAGTTGCTTCAGGAGTCCATGAAAATGCATCTTTCTTCAATAATGTTGTTAGAGGTGCTGCTATTCTCCCATAATTCTTAACAAACTTGCGATAATACCCTGTTAACCCGAGAAATCCTCGCAACTGCTTTATGGTTGTGGGGACTTTTCATTCCTTAATGGCTTTAATTTTGTTAGGGTCTACCTTAACACCCTCGTGAGATACAATATGACCCAGATACTCCACCTCTTGTACTCCAAAAAAACATTTGGATGTTTTTGCATATAATTTTTCTCCTGCAATAGTTTGAGCACCCTGTGAACATGTTCAACATGATCCTTCCAAGACCTGCTATAGATTAGTATATCATCAAAAATACTAGCACAAATTTTCTAAGGAAGGGTTTGAAAATGGAATTCATCAACCCTTGAAATGTAGAAGGTGCATTGGTAAGGCCAAAGGCATGACCAAAAATTCATAATGACCCTCATGAGTTCGAAATGTTGTTTTTGGAATATCTTCAGTCTTCATTCTAATTTGATGATATCCTGAACGAAGACCCAACTTGGTAAAATAAATTGCTCCATGTAATTCATCCAATAATTCATCAATCACAGGAATGGGAGATTTATCTTTAATGTTGAGCTTATTGAGCTCCCTATAATCCATACACATTCACCATGATCCATCCTTCTTGTGTACCAATACTACAGGAGTAGAGAAAGAACTTTGACTAGGTTGAATTATACCCGCCTCTAACATTTTTGCAATCATACGTTCAATTTCTCTCTTTTAGACATAAGGATATCTATAAGGCCTGATGTTTGGAGGAGCACTTCCTGGAATCAAATGAATAGCATGATCATGATCACGAATAGGTGGGAGTCCTTTGGGATTTTCAAACACCTTGGAATGATTGTCCAAGACTTGTTGGAGATCTGCAGAAATAGATGATTTTGATGTTGGAACTTCTAGTGAGCATAATTGTGCAATTACACCTCATTTTTCTTTCTTTAGAAGCTTTGTCATGACATTAGAGCTTATTATCTTTCCCGACTTCCCTGCAATATCCTGCAATTCGACTTCCTTTCCTTCTGAAAAAAAATTCAAGAAAAGTTCTTGAAAATTAAAAGCTACCATCCCCAAAGATTGTAACCATTGTACTCCTAGTACAACATCAGCACCTCCCATAGGAATGGAAAGCATTGGACTAGTCAATACATATTCCCCCATGGTTAGCTTGATATTATGGCATTTTCAAGAGAAATTTATAGTTCCTCCATTTGCAACCATCACTTGACATTCTGGTGTTGGGTATAGGAAACAATTTAATTCCTTGGCTACCTTACAATGAATAAAATTATGGGTGCTACCTTAATCAATCAACACTATTACCTTTTTCTTATTGATTTGTCCTTCTATCTTGAGAGTTTGAGGAGTGGTAATTCCTGCCAGTGCATTACACGATATTGTCGGATTCATTTCTTCCTCTTCTAGGGCTGGTTCCTGGTGTATATCCTCTTCTTGTTCATTTTCTTCTTCTTTCTTCTCAGCACACTTATGACCTTTAGTGTATTTTCTATCACAACTATAGCAAAGCCCTTTTGCTCTTTTTTCTTCCAATTGTTGTGGTGTCAACCTTGTAGGTTGTGGAAATCTGGGCGTAGCAACACTTCCTTCTTTATAGAATTGAGTGGTAGGCTTCCTTGTCGCCATAATTTTACATTCAACTTTTCTTGCCAACCTGAATGCCTTCTCCAATGAATCGGGTTCCAAAACGCGAACTTCATGTTGGATGTTATCCTTTAAAGTGCTTAGGAAGAGATCAATCCTGTGTTCCTCTGTAAGATCAGTTACCCTTATATTCAATTTTTGGAAGTCCTCAATGTGCTGCCCCACTAAACCCTTTTGTTTGAGATTTATCAATTGGGTAAAGAAGGTGTTGCTCTTTGTATCCTCATAATGTGCTATCATTTCCTCCGTAAAAATTGACCAAGTGACAATTTTTTACGGGAGCAAAGCCATCGATACCATACAAATGTATTTTGTTCTAAATGTAAAGTTGCAATGCGTACCTTTTGTGTGCTTTGCACATTATGGAGTTCAAAATATTGCTCCATCTGTAGTATCCATGTTACAGGATCCTTTCCATCAAACTTCCTCATCTCCATTTTTGGAATATGGTGGTTCTTCCCGCCAACATTAGAGTTTATGAAATCACGATTAACATTTATTTTTTTCTCATCATCCATGTCTGCTTTTAGATCATTCTTCATGTTTTCCATGTTGTCTTTCATGTCATCCATCATAGCTTCCATGCCAGCTTCCATGCCATCCATCTTAGCTTCCACGCCTTTCTTCAACCCGTCCATCTTCGCTTCCACGAACTTCTTCAAAACTTCCATTTCATTTTTTGTTGCTCTTTGCGAGAGTGAAATTTGTTGCACTTGCTCTTGTACTTTTGATAGATCACGTTGCCATTCTTCGTCTTCATGAGTCATAGTAGAGCCTTCTAAAGGCTTAATGGGTGTTGAAGTCTTTTTAGGGGCCATTTTAGAATCCAATACTGATATCTATTCTACAATATGCCCTTGGAATCAATTCAACTTGATTCTTCAAACAAAACTTATGCAATTCGAGAAATAAAATATACACCTTTTACTTGCTTTTGAGGAGCTCTATATTGAAAGAATTGGATTATCTTTGTGATTCAAGCACTTCAATATTTGAATTTTGGTGCCAACATAGCCCTCTGAATTCTCTTTCGAATGCCACAAGTCTGACCCGGTTTAGATTCTCCAAGACAAAGTTGTGTCCAATCTCCCACAATGACCTAATTATGGACTGGTTCAGTAGAGCGAACTTGTACGACTTGCCACGTGTCACTGTTTCGTCCTTCGGCTCTGAAATTGATAGGAAAGAAACTAGAGTCCGTGTAATTGCGACCAATTTTTACGGCACTCCAATCCAATGCTCAGAGAGAGAGAGTTATGAATCTTTTCCCACGATCACCTCTTTGAGATGAAATTCGGGAGCCTTAAAAAGCACTACCTTCCACAGATCATATCTCCGAAAATATTGTGAACCAAGCTCTGAAATTTTTTGACGCGTTTCCTCAGGATTTCGGCTTCGCACCCTGAAAATTTCAGATTTTGACCCTTCGTAGAAAAAAATTTATAGCGAAAATTCCACAATGACCTGTTTAGAGCAGTGAAACCCTAGAATCCAAACCTCTGATACCAAATGTTGTGTAACCGGCAAAGAAATAGAAGAAAGAGATATCAACGCTTATAAGCCACTTCGAGGGGGAAACCTCCAATACATTACATGAATGAAAAATTCTTAGATGATTCAAATTACAAAACCTCCTTTCTATATATAGGAGTCCATGGGGCCATAATGTAATCCTAGTGGGCCCACAATGTAATCCTAGCCGACCTAACAATAATAATTTAAGGGCACAATAATAACAATATGGGGGTTACAAGGGTACAATAATAACAATAAGGGGGTTACACTAACAACAATAAGGGACTATACTAGTAATATAGGGACCTAACATGTTAC
>JAXQQM020073194.1:0-94912 GCA_034641835.2 Pinus albicaulis | reverse complement strand
AGATCGATCTTACACCTCTCCGAAAGAGGAACCCAATAAAAATATTGGTATCTTCATCTGAGCATCACAACATGGAGTTTGAACCTAGTTGTCCAATTTTAACATTATACCTATCCGCAAACTGTACCTTCAACAATCTGTATCCTTCAGTCACTTCCGCAATCTATACCTTTCAGTCACTTCAGCAATCTATATCCTTCAGTCTCTTCCGCAATCTATACCCTTCACTCACTTACGAAATCTGTACCCTTCAGTCACTTCTATTTCAGATAAATCCGCATTTTTTTATCCTCCAAATGAGCCGCAATATAGACATAGATATAGGTGACTGATCAGCTATTTAAGCCGACCATTCAGCTGATACTTAGGCCGACTTGTAGTTTATTTTCTCTGGCTTTTTATGAGGTATTACTTTACATATATTCCAAGATTGTTGAAGGTTGTTTCCGCTATATTTTGAGCTTGTCTTCCAACACTTTTTGGAGGGCTGTTGAGAGCTTCTTTAAAAGTTCTTCGAGCATATCCATCTGAACTGGATCCTTCATGATTTGACACTTAATCCTATTTATACTTCGAAGACAAGAACCTAATAGACATCAAGAAGAAGTTTATCTACGTAAAATATTGCTCATGAAACCCATGAGACAAAAATACATTTTTATTATCATTGTCTTTTTCTTTTCATAATTACATAGTCAACATGAAGACCGACCTAGTTACATTTTACAACACAAGTCAAGTTAATCTTAGCCCTTGATTATGTTTTAATTCGGGCCGTTGATTTATCAACGAGAAGGCTATAAGAGAAGGCTTGATGGGCATTTGGAAATCACATCGAGTAAGGGTTTAGAGATCGATTTCTCAAGTGAGTAATGCAGAGCAACCAAAGAGATCATCGAGTTGATTCTTGCAGTGAGGGGCAAAGATAATTTTGGTTGGAGATTTTTCCTGAGCCGGGAATACATCGAAGAGAAGGCAAAGAGAGGACGCAGAAGAGGAGGCAGTGTAAGGGCTATGCTAGGCAGCGTAGTGCCACGCAGAGGGTGAGATCAATTTTAGTGCCGGGAGACGGGGTGTGAGACCGGAGGGCCAGAGATTGAAGCATCTAGCTAGTAGAAAGATCAACTGAAGGAAGTGACGCAGTTCCTAGGTAGTATGATGCACCGTCGCGCAGAGGCAGCGTGGGGCTGAATCAGTGTGAGACCATTGAAGCATACTTCATGAGGATATCACAAGTCAAGGATCAACTTTTGTCTATTGGTGAAATTATATCTGATAGAGAGATGGTGTTTGTTACACTTGGAGGCCTCCCTATATATTATGAGACATTTATCACAACCATTAGAAACAATGACAAGCTTCCCACATGTGATGAGCTCTTAGACAAGTGTACTCAAGAGGAGTCCACAATGATCTCTAGAAGAAGAATTCAAAAGCATGAAGAAGGAGAAACTAATGTATTTTTTGCCGAAGACAAGAAGAAGAAAGAGAAAGGATGACCCTCAAATTGGAAGTCAAGAAAGCAAGGTCAAGGATTCAAGAACAACAATAGAGGATTCAAGGACATGTCCAAGATCTAATGCTACGATTGTCACAAGCATGATCACTATGCCTGAGATTGTTTGGAAGACCCTGTTGGATTTTTGGTAGCATCAGATAGGTGTTCTATGTGGAAATTCCGTAAATCAGAATCCTATTGTAGCAACTAATATTATTTCTCCTAATTGTTAACTTAATTTAACAATTTATCTGCAGTTTTCTACGGCAAATACTGAAGTAAATACACTGCAAACTTCACAAATAAAATTCTGCGGAAAAATAAATGCTGGAAGAAATGCTAGCATACACATAAAATAATACGATTATTTTTCGATGAAAGTCCTCGCGAAACCTAACTTGGGAAAAATGGTGCAGCAGATTGTGAAAATTCCTAGATCTGACAATCTTAGGAATCCTACTGCAACTATCTGAGTTTACTTCTCCTATTATGTAAATTACATTTACAGAATTAATTCAGAATGCATCATGAATTATTGAAGTAAACTACTGAAGCAACCTACACTTAATTAAATATGATTATGAAGCAAGGAAACTAAGCAAGAAATCAATCACACATAGGACATCTTTATTTTGGACTAAGTCCTCAGAAAAACCCAATGCGGGAAAACCGGTGTAGCAAATTTGAGGGTTTGTATTGTTAAGCAGCAGTTTCTAAATACAATCTTTGCATGCCTTGCTGGCTATCCAGTACAGATAAATCACGACAAACAAAAATATAGTGAGTTTTACCGCACATTGCAAGTCCCGACTGATACGGATCTGAACTGGCGAAACCCCAACTCCCTCTGCGCAGCCTCTGCACAGTAGATGCATAGGCCTGCGTTGGGATGGCTGTGGACTTTGTCACCTCCCCTCTGAATCCATTTTCTTCTCGGAAAATCAAGTTTCAGCCCTCCCGCCTTAGAAACCCCGATCTCCAGCAAATCTCAGACTGTCTCTCGGAAACATTGCGCAGTCCCTGCGTGGGCCTGTGTCACCCCTTCTGGGGATTACGTCACATCTCTTGGTGGCTCCACTGCTTCCTCTGTTGGTTCTACTGCCTCTTTGCTAAGTATTCTTGGTCCCAAAGAAGATCCTTTGACCAATAACTGCCTCTGCCCCTCACTGCACTGAATCACTTAGATTGATCTTCGTCCGAGCACTGCTCCATTATAAGAGTTCGATCTCAAGATTCACTCGGTGTCACTTTCCAAATGACCCTCAAGTCTTCCTTTATAGTCTTCTCGTTGAGATATCAACGATCGAGATTAGATCTCTTATCAATGACTAAGATTATAACTTGACTTGATCTTCGCTTTTTTTAGATCACTCTCACTCTGTTTTATTAGTACCTTTTAATTATTTAATTTCCCTAAGTTTAGATTTAGGGTCGTTATTAAAATAATTAATTTTTACAATAAAATATGATCCGAGTGGAATTCTCACAAACGGTTTTTGGGTTGTTTGGAATACCAGTGTCTAAGCCTCTCCATAAAATTTGGGGCTTAGAGCACTTTCGATGCTACCAAAAATCAACACTCTCTCTTAGCGAGGAAAGTGCTCTAACAATATGCCTGTTGCATATATCTGAATTAGTTCTAAAGCAAGGTTACAATTCAACTCTTTGATCCTCAGACCTCACTCTCGCCCAAATATATGGATCCCACAGTGAGGAGTTAGTAGAGGAGTAGAGGGTTCCTAAAATGTCTATTCAACCAACTTCTGTTGGAGGTAAAATTTTAGTGATTGCTTGGGGCATGTAAGTAAATTAATCAAACAATGAAAATTAACTTTCAAACTTGAGATGTATTTGCATGTCATGAAGTGGAATGCTACTTTATGGAGAAAATTTTCCCAAATACTTATTGCATGTAAGATGTAATTAAAGGTGAAGCATAAGTGGTTTTGGAACAAAATTCATGACAAATTAAAAAGTGCATGCATGCAAAAGTTTGAACTTGCTATGAAAGTAACGACACTGGAAATTTGTAGCAAATTAGTTTTAGGTGCATGCAAAATGAGTGTAATGCATGATTTTGTTAATTCCCTAATTAAATGATGTGAATGCAAGTGAAAAAGATCAAATATCAATCCACAAAGTCTCTCCAAAAAGGTGGAGAGATAGGGATACCAATGGGTAAAACCCACGGCTCCCAAAACCAAGAATTTTATTAGTTATTTTCAAGAAGGAGAAAACTATGAAGTCTTCTCTAAAATCCAAGGAAAGTCTTCACAATGTTGGCTTGAGCCATAGATCTTTCGGCCCACAAAAGCCCAACAAAATGCAAATTTTTTGAGGAAGAACAAGAAAGGCAAAGTCTCTTTGAGTTACATGGCCAAGAGAGAGAGATAGAGATCCCAAGTGTGTTGGAAATACTGAGAGGGGGGTGAATCAATATTTCTTTTCAATTGTTAATTTTACTAGTTAGATCACTTAAATTTAGAACACAAAATGAACAATGGTGGAATAGATACTTTTATTAATTTAGTCTTTACAATAAGTAAAATACAATAATGATATAGGGCTCCAACCCTAGATGAAGACTCCAATCTTCCAGGCTCCAACCTCAGACAGCCAAGCACTAACTTGGTCTTTCCAAGGCTCCAACCTTGTCAATTTGAGGCACCAAACTCTAGGCTCCAACCCTATCTCCGGTACAGCTCCGACCTAGTTTCTTGAGGACTCCAACCCTATCTTCCACAGACCGACCTTGTCACTAAGGAGGCTCCAACCTCTTGGGCTCCCACCCTCAGATTCACTTCGTCAAAATATGTTTGGTTATTCTTCACGGCTCCTAATTTCTTCTTCAATGAGCTCTAACAATATTCATCTATCCCCTCTTTTAGTCTCCACGTCACTTCATCAATGAAAAACTTGATCGCTTAAAAAGGTGTCACCACTTCTCTTCATATTACCCAAAGTAGATCTTTAAGGTCACTCCATGAGGGCTTCGGCACATCATCATGTATCCAATGGTGCCTTCAAAATGTCAGCTCCAAGGTATGTCTTCACAAAGCTTTAACTGTTTCAAATGATCTTCCAAAATTCCTTCAAGTATGCTTCAAGGTCTTCAATAAGGCACCCCAAGACTTCTTCAAAGTCTCTTTAATAAACTGCACCAAGCCTGCTCCACAAACTGCTTCAAGGATCTCCATGATCTTCAAGGCTTCAAAATCGTCCTTTAAGATTTTTCTTCTTCAATATACAAGATCTGTCCACTTCAAGTCTAGTATGTTGGCTCAAAAATGTTCACACATTGCTCCAAGATCTACTTCCAACAAATGCTACAAAGTCTACTCTAAAGATGTCAGTGGGCTGCTCCAAAAAATGTCATTAGAATGCTCTAAAATATGATTACAGGACTGTTTCACATGTCACAGGGCTGCTCCAAAATGTCTTATTTAACAGGCCTGCAAAATAATAAGTAGCTCCTCTAGATTTGTTCGTCTTTACTAAAATTTCTGCTCCAATGTTGTACTCAAAATTGTTCTGACTTTTAGCCTGATCCAAAACACCTTTAAAAATTCATCAAAGACTGTTATAAAAGTTTGCTAATAGCTGTCCCGAAGAATTGCTTCAGAATCACTTCAAGAGCTGCTCAAGAAGTCTTCTCACAAGCACAAGCTGATTCCTCACTTCACACAAGTCTAGATTTGTCACTGTTCAAGGTTTACATGTCACAGATCCTCTCTCACAGGTCCAAGCACTACAGATGGCACAGGTCCGAAATTTTAGGTGCAGGTCTAAACCACATGTATGAGATGAGATGACTGCTTTTTGTACCTTAGTTTGATTTCTTCCACAGATATGCGAGTTTTTCCTTCTTTACTTGATCCATAACAAAAATAAAACACTCTTCAAAATTTCAAATTGTGTGTATCCTCTTCCTCAGACTGGAAATGTTCTCTCTTTTTTTTCACCGATTTTTTTTTTGGTTGAAATAAGGTGTTGGATGTCATATTTATATAGGATTTGATTTATGACAAATAGGCATGTCCTTTTGCAGTGAGGCCGACTCAGTGTAGCTGAGTATAGGTCGGCTCAGGAGAAATAATTTAATGTGATATCTTAAAAATTCATTTTCTCCTAAACTACAGGGAGTTTGAGGGCAAGTGAGGACTCATTAGAAAGGGGAAAGAGTCCTCTATAACCTAGTGAAGGAATCATTGCAATATGATGTCTCCAAGATGTCGAAAACTAATTTTCTTTATGTCTGTTCAGAATTGCATGACAACCCTTAGGAATTTTAGTATTCCTCGTGTATAAGGATATTGGAACAGAATGAGGGTTAGGGAATTTTAATTAGAACTTCAAAAATGGTCTCCAACCATCATTCATATCATCAAGTCCATCCATCATCAAGTGTGTCATTATTCATGTCATCATCTTATTAAATGTTTAGGAAAGAGTTTTAAGCCTTCTTTATCAAGAGTAAGGATATCATAATATGAGGTTATGGCATCTTCATATTATAACAACAAGGTTATTTCAAGGACTTTCATCACTAGGGTGTTATGAGCATCTAGGGCAACATTACGCATCAGAATAATTTGCCATTACAAACAATCTCATGTTGACATCAATGACAACCTTGACTAACAAAGTGAACTCGGCCTCCCTTAAGAAAAGCTCGGCTTCGTCCAATAAATGTCCTCTAATGCTCACGACCAAGGGAAGGAAATAATCAAGAAGTTGGAGCCCCAAGGTTGCATGCAAACTTGTAAGTAGTTTTCTGAAAATGAAACTTGCAAGTAGCTGCAAGACAACAAGTTAGAGAAAATATACAACAACAAATGTTAGCTCAAAAAAAATCACAAGGTAATATTACAAAAATAATCTACAAGAGGCTAGGCCAAAGAATCTGAGCAAGCTATCCTCTTTGACTAGCCATAGCTTGACTCTTGAAATAGTCAGATATTAAAGAAATGAAGAGCAATACTTTGAAAAGTAAATTATTTTAAGTTTGAAAATTTTTGATGCAAGAAATAAGAGCTTTGAGAAACTTTAAAGAAACTCTGCAAGACAAAATAAAATATAGATTAGACTTTGGAAATCAACACATGCTGGTTCTCCTTGAATATTTTCAAGAATGGGTTGGTTCCTCCGAGAACTTCCCCTCACGCTTGAAAAGTTTGACCAGAGACGGATCCTTCTACAAAATCTCACCATAACATATTAAATCCACATGAAATTAAATAAAAGCAAAGGAAAGAATTCCTATAGATATATTTGACATCAAATAGAAGATTTCTTATCCTAAAGCGATCAAGTAACTCTTATGCTAATATGAGATAGATGCATACTAACATAACTTGAAACAAGCATGAAGGAAACAATAGCATGAGGAAATAAATAGAAGCATAACAACAAGTCAAGAATTTACCATATATGCAAGGAGAAGAACACCATCACAAGTTAATCCAAAGACTTTTGTATTATATTGCAAGTACGTGTACAATCTGACAACGCATCCTCAAGCCCAATAGCTCGTATTACATGATACAATATGAGAACCCATGGCTCCATTATATAGAAAGTTGAGAGAAAATCCCAAGGATGAATGCATGTGAGAAGTGAACTTGGAGAAAATCCCAAGTAAAGATTAGCCAAGTTCCATATGGAGAAGACTGAGACACCTAGAGCAAAATCGAGTTTCTTTTGTGCACACTAAGGGAAATCAAATTCCCCATATGATCTAGTGAACTCATCCATAAGCCAAACAAAGTCTCGTACTACACCAAGTCCACCACTACAAACTCAAACCAACTGAAACCGTACTTGTAGATGACCCCAGTGATCTTCTGCGTAGGTCCCTGAGAATTGCGTGTTTCCTTTGAGTGATTGCGCAGTTTAAGCTCAAGGAATAGCGTAAGTCTTCTGAGGGAAGTTTCAAGTGTTATTGCACTCTAGATAGCTCATGGTAAGAGGCCCCCACTTAGTCTTCAGTGAACTAATCCTGTAGAATATTCCTTTTATGCTCAACTGCCTTTAATAAATTCAATTTTCCTTGTGTGTAACTGCCGCTTTATCTCTAGGAAATTCGATTTTGAATAAATAAATGATGCAGCGTGCTCAAGCATTCTCCACATGTCCGTTGACTCAACTCTTTGACTTAGAATAATTTCGAAGTCATTTCCTCGTCATTTTGTCACATGGAACAATTTATTGTTCTCTATTTTATTTAATTTTAGCCTTAATTAAATGCCACAATTTCCACTAAACTTAGGAAATGTGGGTTTTGAGGGTCCAAAACTCATTGTTAACCCCTCAAAGTGTGTCATAGTAGAAAGTTGAGGGTGAGAGGTGTAATTGCGATTACTCATACCACATACAATTTCTCTAGACAACCTTTATTACAATCCAATAACAATTTTTATTGCAATTTCGACCTGTGGGAAATCTAAAATATTAAAAAATCACTACCTAGACCAAACCAAATTTCATGAATTTTTTTGTGTGATCTAGTATGGTAATATACATTGACTCTAGACACTAGGACTCACCCAAAGCCTCACCATCAAGCCGTACTCCGACTTTGGGGTAAAATTGGAGGAAAAAACTCAATTAATTATTAAGTCCTGGTAGAGAGATGATAACTAACAAAGTAAAAAAAATCTCCCAAAGTAATACTCACTTGTTGGAAAGGTCCCAAGCTACCTAGGCCTGTTACAGAGTCAATGCGGCTCAAATTCATCATTACTAGCATCACTTATTAGAATTCCCTATAGGGCGTGGAATCTGGGTACAAGAGAAAGATGATGAGAAATAGAAGTAGAGTTCAAAAACTTTGTTGAACTAATGATATCTGATGGTACAAATGTCTTCTGGTTCATCCTTTGGCATGGAGTCTTCTCATTATCCTTAGGTGCCACTCTAGTGGTCAACATACCCAAGTTAGGAAAATCACAGGTATCGTCAACTTTTGGGGGCCTTGATTTTCTTAGTGAACTCACGTCTGGACATCTGTTTTGCAGTGAACACGTTGAGTCAATATATGGTTGAGCCTCATCACATTCACTGGATTGGTGACAAGAATCTCTTGAGATATCTCCGGGACACAATCAACCATGGGCTGAGATACACTGCTGGGAGTATGAGGCTCCATGGATATACCAATGCCGATTGGGCAGGCAGTGTGGTGGATCGTAAGAGCACATTTGGATGTTGCTTCACTCTAGGTTCTGCTTCGATCTCTTGGATGAGCATGAAGCAGAAATCGGTTGCTTTGAGCACCGCCGAGGCCGAATACATTGTAGTAAGTATGGCCTATTGTGAAGCTATTTGGTTGAGAAAGCTCTTCAGTGAGCTATTTGGGATTGTGCCAGATACCACTGTGATCCTTTGTGACAACCAAAGTGGGATTCGTCTTTTTGAGAATACCGTTGTCCACGACCGTTCTTACCACATTGATATTAGGTACCACTTTGTTTGGGACATGGTACAATAAGGTGCCGTAAGGCTCCATCATATTGGGACTAATGAGCAGGTCACACTTATTCTCACGAAGCCCTTGGGGAAGGTCAAATTCTTAACCTTCTGTGAGAAGCTCGGTATCGTGGACATACCCTATTGCGAGGGTCCCGCTTGAGTTGGACTATGAGCTCTGGGAGCTCCACGGGGCTTGGGGATAACTACTTGGAGCTATAAGCAACCAGAGGGCTAGGTTCACCTTACCTTGTTGGTGTGCTATCTCCCCACCATTATGATATTGAGTCGGTTCACCCTCTCTTTGATCTATGGCCCACATGCATCCTACCCATGTAGTCCAGGACTCATGGGAAGTACCTCTCATCTGGCCAATGAGTTGGGAAATGAGGATAGAGACCATAGCATTACCGATGGACCGCATCGGGGGGATTGCGATACTCTCTATGTCTAGGATGGGATGTGTCTAACAACTTTGATGCGGGATCAAGTGCCGGATGAGTTCTTACCTCTAGAATTGGCTTCGAGTCGGTGGTTTGTGATGTCTTTGTGACTCACTCTCGTTTGTCTTATTTCTTCTATAGCGAGAGAAGAGCCAACAAAGCTGATTATAGCGAGGATTACATAGGATTACATGATGATGATGATATATGGCGGTACATGATGGTATCGGATGACCCAGGATTGCACAGGGTGGACGAATGGAGTTTTCCCTAGTTGACAAGTGGAGTGTTAATTTTAGGCAACTAGGTCCAAAACTCCATGTTGCATTGCTCATATGATGGAGATGATATTTTTTTGGATTCCTCTTTCGGAGAGGTGCAAGATTGATCTAAAGATCATCTTGTTTGGATGCGTAGAACTTATATTTTTGAATTTATTTTTCACATATACGCAAATTGTCGAGGCTCGGTCGAGGTTGTAATGTAGGCTAACAAGCCCTAAAAGATGTGTTATGCACCCACATTCATGGATATAAAAAGGAGAGACATGATACTCATTTCATCATCAACTCATCTCACACATCTCTCATCCGATTGGTTCATACAACCTTGAAGAGGCTTCTCTCTCCTCCACACGTGTGAAATGAGTCTGTTGGAAATTTCATACTTGTTTAAGAGCAAATTTTGGACAATGTTGACTTTGGGTCAACCCTCTTTGTTTGACTACGTTTTCTGCCTAAATTCCTATCTTGGAAGGCCACATTTGATGGCACAAAAACACGAGTCAAATGTTGACCTTTGATTGCGGCCTTTGACCCCAACGTTTACGAGGTTTTGACCGTGAGAATTTGACTTGCGTTAATCGGTTTTGAGAGCTGATTTTTGGTCTATGTGTGACACGCGAAGGAAGGCCAAATTTGTATATGTTTGATTGAACCTACTTTGGACTTTGGGGACTCATTTGACTAGCAAAATTCTTTGTTGGCTAGGGCATCGTGTTGTACTGTTGTAACAAACATTTCTCTTTATCTTTGTTGAATAAAAATTACAAATTCTTGTATCTTGTATTGGCTTGTCTTCTCGTTGATCTATTTTTATGTTCTATAGGCATTTACTTTCAACGATTATGTGATTCTAATCTAAAATTGAATCGGGCTAATAAGAAGAAATATTGAAGTAAATTGCTCTCGAATAGAACATACCATGGTTATCTAAATTTAACACTTTGTGAGTACATTTGCAACTTGATCTCTGTCGGAACGTACTACAAGCTCGTACTTCCCCATGTTGAACATAGTCTACGATAAAATGACATCCGATATCTATATGTTTGGATCGATGATGAAATACTAGATTCTCAGAGAGCTTAATACAACCACGATTGTCGCGATAAACACTAGTCGTCTCCATCCTTTTTTGAACAAACTCACTAGAAACTTCCTAAGCCATATGGCTTCGCATCGTTTGTTAATGTCGCTCGCCATGTATTTCGTCGGCTGATCTCTGGTCTATGCAATTCGCTACTTGCAGGCACCAAGAGATGATTCACGATCCAACGCTCGAAACAATACAGAGGTACTCTTTCGGTCCGTCGAACTTCCTACCCAATTTGCATCACAGTGAATCCGCTTAATCTAACATCATCTCCTCGAGTGTATTTCAACCCATATTTGGTTGTTCCCGCACATATCTAAGAATGTGCCTAGTTCGCCTTAATTTACCCTTTTCGAGTTCTACCATGGGCCGACTAAGGGTGTTAACAACAAAACAAATGTACGGCCTAGTGTTGACCGGATACATGAGGTGACCAATGAGCGATCTATACAAGGTGGGAGTCCACTTCCTTGCCTCCCCGATGTATCTGTCTTCTTCCGAGTTGGTTATCATGGGCATCGCCATGGATCGACAATCCTGACATCTTGAACCTCTTCATCATTTACGAGCATATCTTCCTTGTCCTAGGAAGATCTCTCCATTCTTACTCGCCATACCTCCAATCCTAGAAAATAATGCATCAACCCCAAATCCTTCATGTCAAATTCTTCTTCCAAGTTTTTCTTCTATGGGACCCTTTATGAGCCTAAATGAACTTGAAGAAACAAATCATCTACATATAGTACCATAACTAGTGGTTCATTCTCCACCATCAAATAGTAGAGATTGGGATGCGCATCACTCTTGACAAATCCCAACTACGCAAGTAGCTATCGATCCGACCATACCAAGCTCTAGGTGCCCAGCGGGCCCACATCGTGAGCTTTCTTCGATGCTGCATCCATGATATTTCTTCTCATGAGTCTCAAAGTCTTCAGGAGTCGTTCTATGTACACCTCCTCTTCTATCACCCGATTCAAGAATGTTGTCTTGACATCGTTTCATGAATCTCCCATCCCATCCCTCGTGTTAGCTAAGGATGCAATGGATCCGATGGAGGTGTACCTAGCTACAAGGGCGAAGCTCTCCTCATAGTCAATTCCTTCCTTTTGCGCATACCCCTTTGCCACGAAACCCAGCCTTGTACTTCTCCATGCTACCATCCGCAACGTACTCGATCTTGTAGATCCATCTTGATCCCTGTTGAGTTTTTTTGAGTGTTGGGGTGGCATCGGATGTGCTCTAGCTCCCAAAATGTGTGGAGGGACTAGAGTACATGAGATCTCCAAGACCCCGAAGGGGATTTCGGGGAAATTCCATCTAGTTTGGGAGATAATTAATTAATTAATATTTTTAATTAAGGACCCTAAGTCTAACTTAGGAAAATTAAAAACATTAAAGGTAATTAATTTAAACATATAAATGAGGTGACTCAAGTCACATGGATCAAACTTTCTTTTAATCTTAGCCATTGATTCGAGATTAGATCATGACGTTGGTTTCCCAACAAAAAAGTATAAAGGAAAGGCTTGGGGTTAGTTGGAGAACACATACACGCACTAAGTGAAATTCTAGGGTGGGTCTATTAAGAATTTTCGAAGTTTTTCGAGTCTTGCGAGCGAGGGGTAGTATTGGCTAAGGGGATGATATGATCCCATTGCCAAGAATCAAGGAGAGCAGAGAGGTAACAACGAGAGCGGCGTAGAGGGAGTGCGGTGACAACGTCATGCGATAATCGCACAACGCAGAGGGCTTCAACCGCTACGCGAGGTATTATGTAGGCCCGAAAGGCGGCGTTAGATCAGGGAGGTCCCTAGGGTTTACGCAAAGGTCATCTAGGGCGGTCAGTAGGGAGTCGAATCGATCCGGAGTTAGCGGGACACTGCGTAGGGCGCGCGCAGGCAAGCGAAGCCTAGCAGGCCGATGCATGCATGGCGCGACACGGGGTTTCTAGAGCAGTAGTCGGTGAGTCATGTAAATCTCATTTGAGGGTGTGGATCGATTAAGTTTTCGGTCTCCCGAACAACAAGTATTGTTGCGGATTTATTTTCTCTCTCGGGTTAACTAGTAAGGTCCCTAGATTTTCTATATTCGGAAACTACTTAATAATATAAACCCTCTAGTATCCGGAAGACCGGTTTCCCTGCATTGGGTGCGAGGACAATTGTCCAGAAAATCTTGTGTGTCACTTTGTTTGTGTGCATTTATCTTTTGCTTAAGAGCTGAATTGGTGAAAGTGTGTTATGTGTTTACTTCGATGTTAATCTGAATTTTCAACATTAATAAGTTGATTAAGTGGAGAAGTATAACCGGATCTAACGTAGGGTTTACGCATAAAGTAATATTTGAGAAATTCTCACATGGTATCGGAGCGATTGCGTGATCTAGCGGGATCACCGATGAGAAGTCGAAGAATCTTTGCTGTCGAAGGCGAGCGCAAAGAAAAGCTTTCTGCTGCCCGCAGAAAGCACAGGACGGAAAGGGACCCAGCACGCGATAGCGAGAGGGGAGCGGGAGCCACGCGAGAGGCCGAAGTGAGCGCGGTTCTACGCGGTCCCATGCGAGCACATACTTGCGCGCTGAGCTGAGGCGTGCGCGAGACGGCGGCGGGATCGTCTACTCACGCGAGAGCTAGCAAGGGTGACGAGATCTGGCGTTGTCTGTTTCGCAGTGCCGAAAAGCTGGTGTTGTGAGCTTCAGTGTTGCTGGTGGGATTAAATTTCCGAAGATTTAGAATTTAGCCTAAGCACTAGGTGACAAAGAAATCTGCAGTCGATCATAGGATCGAAGAGAGGCTGATTCGTTTGATTTGGCGGACTTCCAAGAAAGGAGGTCGGTTTGTCGGAGGGAGTAGAGGGTGCTGTTTGCCAAGGACCCTAGATCCAAATCTCTAGCATAGAGAGGAGGAGTTTCGATAGATTTGCCGATGGATGGAAACCTCACGGACTATGTGATCATGATAGGTTGGACGGTCTGTCCAACTTTGACGTCCGGAAGGCCGGAATCACCGGTAGTCATGGAGGCATACGTTCTAGGGACCATGCAGAAAAAGTCTTGGCCAAGCCAGGCGATGCGGCTTTCTCTTAGCGAAGCATGAGGAAGGCTGCGGTACATGCCAAATGCGTCATAATGGATGGGGGTTAAGGATCATATAGTTCCACACATCGCGAAAAGAAAACGACTCGGGAGATGTGGAAAGCCTTAAGCGCCCTATATGATGGAAGATCCGTCCAAAGGAGAATGCTTTTGGAGAATTAGATGTGGTTATTCATGATGGCCAAGGAGAAGAGAAATCGAGCCCCTTCCTTTTCGGATTATTGGCAACGAGAGATCGGTTGGTCGGCCATGGGAGAAAAGGTGGAGGATGATGTGATTGTAAGGATTGCACTCAATGCGGTCACATAGGACTAGGAAACTTTTGTCCAAAGTACCTTGGGCGAGAGCGGACCTTCCCAATTGGGACGGTATGTGGGCAATCCTTCGTCGAAGAACTCTCTGTCGGTTCATCAAGAGGCAGTACAACACGGGATCAAGTAAGGTGAAGAAGGAAAGAGGAAGAAGATGCGACCTTGGCATCAAAGAGAGTAGCAAGGGAAGATGCGGCCCTTAGGTAGCCCAACTCTTGGATCACATCCGTGCTACGGGGAGCCTTAAGACGATGAGCGGGACAAGTGGAGTAGTGGGTGTAGAAAGTCATAGATGGAGTAGAGGCAAAGGCCCGGATGTCGAGGAGCGGCGATGCGCAGCGGATGCGATGGCAACGTAGCGCGAGACGGAGAGGGCGATGTGACTTCAACAACGTAGAGAAGAGCGACTAACGCGAGCGTGAGCTTGCAACAACGTAGAAGCTTTAGGAGGACGATGCGGCGCAACGGCGGTGTAGGGGGACTTCGGCGGCGCGAGTGGGTGCGGTTACGCGAGTTGCGTAGGCGCGCGCGTGAAACACCTCCGGATGTCGGCACAAAGCAACAACCTATGGAGCTTTGTGATGAGGATGCAACCCAGTCGACTTATCTTGTCAAGATTGGCAGAGTTTAGTTGTTTCTCTCAACCCTTTGAAGTTGCGGTGCAACGTGTGACAGATGATGCAACGAGATTGGAGGGAAGGCGTAGTACATATGTGGTAGTGGCGGTGGTAGCGTCATGGGCGCGAAGTACGAGAGAGCGCAACAACACGAGTGATGAAGGGCAGCGAGCCAAGCATCGGTGCAAAGATCCACACCAGAGATTAGTGCGAGCTTCGTGGTGAAGCAACGTTGTACTAGAGCACATTCCTCACTAAGAGGGAGTGTTGAGTTTTTTGAGTGTTGGGGTAGCATCGGATGTGCTCTAGCTCCCAAAATTTGTGGAGGGGGACTAGAGTACACGAGATCTGCAAGACCCGAGAAAGGGATTTGGGAAATTCCATCCGAGTTAGGGAGATAATTAATTAATTAATATTTTTATATAAGGACCCTAAGTCTAACTTAGGAAAATTAAAATATTAATGGTAATTAATTAAAACATGTGATGGAAATGACTCAAGTCACACGGATCAAGCTTTCTTTTAATCTTAGCCATCGATTCAATATTAGATCATGGTGGTTGGTTTCTCAACGAGAAATTATAAAAAGAAAGGGTTGGGGTTACTTGGAGAGAGACACACACGGAGGCGAGCATTGAGACTAGGCCGAAATTCTAGAGCGGGTTTGCTAAGAATTTTTGAAGTGTTACAAGCTGCATGAGGGGTAGTATTGTCTAAGGGGGATGATCCGATCCCGAGTGCCAAGAATCGGCAATAGAGCAGAGGCGACGAGCTAGAGTTAGCGTAGAGGAGCGAGGGGCCAAAGCATGCACGCGCCTGGGCACGCCGGTGCGGAGGGCTTCCAGCGCTGCGCGGACGCGAAAGGACAACGTTGAGCCAATAGGAGGCCCCGTTACGCCGAGAGGCCATCGGGGCGTCGTAGGGACAACATCACCCGGTCGGGGTAACGCAACCCCTCTCCGAGGCCGCCGCGAGGCACACAAAGGCTAGCGGGGTTGACGCAGCCAACTTGAGGGGCAACGGCGGGGTTTCTAGAGGCAAAAGGTGGTCGAGTCTTGTAAATCCCATTTGAGGGTGTGTATCGGTCAAGTTTTCGAGTGTCCCGAACAACAAGTATTCTTTGCGAGATCTATTTTTCTCTCGTCGGGTAAATCGATGAAGGTGCCTAGATTTCTTGTATTTAGAAACTACTTAATAATATAAAACCCTCCCGGTAGTCAAAGATCCGATTTTTCCCCGCATTGGGTTTTCGAGGATAGTTGTCTAGAAAATCTCGTGCGTCACTTTGTCCGTGTGCATGTATCTTTTGCTTAAGATGCGGAATTGGTGAAAGTCCCGTTATGTGTTTACTGGATGTTAATGCGATTTTTCGGCATTAATAACTTGATTAAGTAGGAGAATTATATCCGGATCTAACAGATGAGGGTTTTTACGCATAAAGTAATATTCGAAATTTTCATAGATCCTACAACTAATCTATTCTTCGGTCTAGGCACAACTTCCAAGACATCATTCGTCATGTATAACCGTACTCTTCTACCATGGCATCCATCGATACTTGGTAATGTACGACTTCACGAAAACTAGAGGGCTCTTCTACCTATGCTACCATCGCTTGGTACTGTCAAGTTGTCTACGTTTGCCTTTTCTCGGTTTAGAGCTTCAATGAACTCCTTTACCTCCCTCATGTGAAAATTTTTGAATATTACTTTATGCATAAACCCTATTGTTAATTCTAGTTATACTTCTACTTAAACAAGTTATTACGTCTTGAAATCTTTTTAATTAACATCGAAGTAAACACATAACACACTTTCACCGATTAAGATCTAAAACATAAGTATATGCACATAAACAAAGTGACACAAGATTTTCGGACAATTGTCCGTGGAAAAACCCAATGTGGGAAAACCGGTCTTTTTCCGTGCTGTTTGGAGGTTTATATTATTAAGTAGTTTTTTGAATACAACAAATGCGGGTACCTTCTTGGTTAACCCGACAAAGAAAAAATAGATCCGCAACTAACCTTTTGTTCGCGAGACCGAAAACTTGATTGATCCACACCCTCAAATGGGATTTACAAAGACTCGAGCACTTTAGGCCCACTAGAAACCCTAGTGCTGCCCCTAAAGCCCTCGCGTCGACCTTTGCATTGTCTGTGGAGAGAGCTGCGTAAAGCCCGGCATCGGGTGATGTAGTCCCTACACTTGCCCTAGGCCCGGACCAACGTAACCCTTGAGGACATCTTTGCGCCGTGTTGCCCTTTCTTGGCTTGCGTAGTGGCCGAAGCCCTTCGCGTTGCACAAGCTAACAGCGTGGCAGCTGCGCGTTGTCCTTGCTCCTCTTCGCTACTCTGGTCTTGCCCTACGCCTCTTCTTGGATTCTTGAGCACGGGATCGGATCATCCCCTTAGCCAATACTACCCTCTTGGTTCGAAACACTTCTTAAAATTCTTAGCAACACCGGCCTAGAATTTCGACTTAGTCCGAGTGCTTTGCCTCCGTGTGTGTGTGTTCTCCAGCTGACCCCAAGCCTTTCCTTTATACTTTCTCGTTGGGAAACCAACGGCCATGATCTAATATTAAATCGATGGCTAAGATTAAAAGAAAGCTCGATCCAGTGTGACTTGGAGTCATTTCCATCACATGTTTTAATTAATTACCTTTTAATATTTTAATTTTCCTAAGGTAGACTTAGGGTCCTTAATTAAAAATATTAATTAATTAATTATCTCCCAAAGTGGATGGAATTTCCCAAATCCTTTTTACGGGTCTTGGAGATCTCATGTACTCTAGTCCCTCCACAAATTTTGGGAGCTGTAATATCTCGGATGGGATATTTTAACTAAAAATCTAGAAAAATGCTGAACTCCACATGTCACGTAAAATCAACATTTACTCAATAGAAGATTGCCATGTAAAATAAAAAGACATGAAACACTGCAATCCAATACCACATAGAATAGGAAGAATCTCAACTTTTATTATATAATAACGAGGGTTACATATAGATCGACCTAAAAAGTGAGATGGAAAACTAGTCACCAAGATAATCATCGCCGCACCGCTGCTCGCGATGACCTCCAAACTGCACCGTCTGCACTCTCCCTCGGCAAGAGCTACCTCTGAATCCCTTTGAAGCACTGTTGAAGATTCGAATGATCCTCACTCCAATATCTTTGAGGCTCGCGAAACTTCGAATGAAGTTTTCCTCAAAGGGATTGGGTTTCCGTTCAACACTCACAAATCACCCGAGGGTTTCTAGTCTCGGGGCTATGAGTGAAGTAGAGAACCACGTCTCAAACCTCTCATACAAGAAAATGATATGATCCAAAGATATCTCTCAATGGCCTCCCTCCCTTTCTTTTATAGATCTCTTGGAGCCTTCTAGAGCATTCTTTTATTATTCTTTTATTCATGGAGCACTTTTCCCTCTTATTAAAATATTCCTTTTAATGCAAAAAAGGGTAAATCGGCTACCATACCTCCTCGATCACCCTGAAACTCGTGTCCAACCATCCTACCATGTAGGTATCCTCGTCCCTGGTTCCAATGAGCTATTACATTAAGGTGTGTTCCATCATGTATTCCTCTCGGAATGCCACCTTGAGCGTAATCGGTTGAGTTAAGCCCGATAACTCAAATTTCCGAAAGTTGTCCGAATGCATTGGAACGAAATCCAAACCGCTCGGATGATGGAATATATCGAGCGAATGCCACCTGACCGCATAGAAACTCCTCAAAAATCCTCCAAAAAAGCTCATGGGCTCGGCGTGACACCAGCTTGTACTCAGCCAGTCCGCTTCTAACTCCGGGAAGTCCATCCTAGCCCTGTCATAGGTGACAAAAAAAGGGAATATTGGCGAGCTAGAGCACATCCGATGCTACCCCAACACTCAAAAAAAATCAACACTCCCTCTTAGCGAGGAATGTGCTCTAGTACAATGTTGCTTTGCCCGAAAGCTTTGCACGATCTCTGGTGTGGGTCTCTGCGCTCATCTTTGGACTGCTTCCCTTCACCACCTGTGTCTTGTTCTTTGCCATTCGTCTTGCTACCCATGATATCGCCACCGCCAACGCTACATCCGCTTGCGGCTCCCTCTCAATCCGTTGCCGTCTGTCAATGGCTATGCACTGCAACTTTCCCGATTGCTAAGAGAAGCAACTGAAACTCCGCCCAATCTTTGACGGCATGTCAATTGTGCCGCATCCTCATCATTGAAGGCACATAGGTCGTGCTATGTGCCCTGTCATGCGAGAGGATGATGCACGGCTACAACTTCGCACCTGCGTAGCGAACCCCTCTGTGCGCTGCTCGAAGTCACAGCGCACCCATGCGTTGAAAACCCCTATCTTGCTCGCTTGCGCTTTGCGTTGTCCTCTTAAAGCCTCTACGCGCTAGCAATCCTGCGCTCTACATAAGTAGTTTTGCTCGTGTTGTTGAAGTCACATCGCTTTCTGCCGTTTGTACGCTCGCATCCGCATTGCGTTGCTCCCTTCGACCTTCGACCACAGCCTCTGCATCAAGCGCTCGGCTTGTCCCGCTACGTCTTAAGGCTCTCGTAGCTTGGATATGATCCGAGAGATGAGTCAGCTCAAGGATCCCACCCTCACTCTGTAGCTTCTCTACAAATCCATGTCGCCCCAAATTCGTGGTTCATGAGCGCTCATGGCTACGTCATCTTTTGACCCATCGTCCGCCACAACACCCTTGGAAGTAGAAGCTTCTTTGTCCTTCTTCTTCGAGGACAATTGTCGCGAAATGTCCTAGTTTGCCGTACTGAAACACTTGATCTTGGATAGATCACGCTTCTTCTTCCTTCACCGCCTCTTTGATGCCAAAGGTCGCATCTTCTTCCTCTTCCTTCTTCACTTTACTTTCGACCTTGTCTCTGTCTCGCCTCTTGGTGAATCGGCGGAGTTCTTCTTGACGAAGGATTGCCTACATCTGTCCGGGTTTGGAAGGTCCACTTTGCCCAAGACACTTTGGACAAAATTTTCCCGCTCCTCTCGTGATCGCATTGAGTGTAGTCCTTACCATCACATCATCCTCCACCTTAGCTCCCATGGCGGACAAGCGATCTCTAATCACCCCTGTAATTTGAAAAGGAAGGGCTCTATTTCTTCTCCCTTGGTCATCATGAATGACCGCGATTGATTTTCTAGAAGCATTCTCCTCTGGACGAACTTTCCCTCATATAGGGTAGTTAAGGCTTTCCACATCTCATGAGGCATTTTATTTTTCGGCTATGTGTGGAACTATATGATCCTTAACCCCATCCATTATGAAGCGCTTGGCATGTGCCACAGCGCCTCATCGTGCTTCGACGGGAAAACAACATCGGTTGGCGTGGCTAGGGACTTTTTCACGCATGGACCCTTACGGCAGGTATGCCTCCATGACTACTAGGATTTTGGCCTTCCAGAGTCGCCAAAGTTGGACGGACGAGTCCAACCCATCCTATTCTCGTAGTCCGTGAGGTGCCATGCGCTCGGCAAATCCGTTAAGACGCCTCCTCTCTATGCTAGAGATTTGGATCTAGGATCCCTTGGTGAAACATGCACCCTCTGCTCCCTCTGCATTGACCTCCTCTCTTGAAGTCTCGCCAAATCAACAACAAAACAGCTCTCTTCGATCCTCCGATCGATCTGCGCATTTCTTTGGCTAGAAACCCTCTCGAGAGTTGATCTCCTCCCGCTCTTTGTCACCTAGTCCTTGGGCTAAATTCGAATCTTCGAGAAATTTAGCCCCACCAACAACTCAGTCGACACTCTGTTTCCGGCACTTCGAATCAGCACGGCTTCAAATGCGTCATCACCCTAGTTGGCCTCTGCGTACGGCGAACGGTCCCAACGGCCGTCTGCGCGAGCCTCTACGCGGTGAGTACGTGCGCCGGCATGGAGACGGTCGTAGGGACTCGCGTCACTCGCGGCCTCTGCGTGGCTCTGCTCCCTCTATTGCTGCTGCTCGTCTCTTCGAATCGCGCTTTCTTCGGTTGCTGCTCGCCTCTCTCGTCTTTTCTCATGCCGACTGCTCCTCTCTCTCCGTCGCTTTACGCAACAAGGATTCTTCATCTTTCTTGTGGTGACCTGCCTAGATCTGCCATCACTCTGATACCATGTGAAAATTTCTGAATATTACTTTATGCGGAAAACCCTACCGTTAATTATGGTTATACTTCTCCTACTTAAACAAATTATTAATCTGAAATCTTCGGATTAACATCGAAGTAAACACATAACAAACTTTCACCGATTTAGATCTAAAACGACAGTACATGCACATAGACAAAGTGACACACAAGATTTTCCGGACAAACTGTCCCCCGAGAAAAAAGCGCAATGCGGGAAAAATCAGTCTTCGTTCTTGGAGGGTTTATATTATTAAGTAGTTTACGAATACAACAAATATGGGTACCTTACTAGTTAACTTGACAAAGAAAATAGATCTCTGACTAACCCGCGCGTTCAGAGCCCGAAAAACTCGGCTCGATCCACACTCAAATGGGATTTATAGGATTCGACCCTTCTGGCGCCTCTAGAAACCCCGGTACGCCCTTTCGAAGCCCTTGCGTCAACCTCCGCGTGCCTACTGCGTGCTTGTCTTTGGAGAGGGTTGTGTAACCCCGGACCGGGTGACGTAGTCCCTATCTTGCTAGCCGGACCAATGTAACCCTTGAGGTTCTCCCGCTACTCGCCGCCCGTTTACTGGGGCCTGCGTAGTGGCTAAAGCTCTCTCTACGTGTAACCGCCCGTGCGTTGTGCTACGCCTTTGCCCCTTGCTCCTCGCATTGCTCACACGGTTGCTTGCCTCTAGCACTCTTGTTGATTCTTGGCATTGGGATCGGATCTTCCCCTTAGCCAATACTACCCCTCTTCGCGCGTCGAAACACTTCTAAAAATTCTTAGCAACCCCGCCCAAGAATTTCGGCTTAGTCAGAGTGCTCTGCCTCCGTGTGTGTAGCTCTTCAATTGACCCCCAAGCCTTTCCTTTATATGTTCTCATTAGGAAACCAACGACCATGTGACTTGAGTCATTTCCATTAATTACCTTGAATATATTAATTTTTCCTAAGTTAGACTTAGGGTCCTTAATTAAAAATATTAATTAATTAATTATCTCCCAAACTGGATGGAATTTCCGAAATCCCTTTACAGGTCTTGGAGATCTCATGTACTCTTGTCCCTCCACAAATTTTGGGAGCTAGAGCACATCCAGATGCTACACCAACACTCAAAAACTCAACACCTCGGTGTCTCGCCGTGCCCTCCCTATTGGTTCGACCATTGGTGGTAGGAGGTTTTGTCAACTCCGCCTCCTGTTCCTATTGTTCCATCTGCTGAGAGGAGTCGCCAAAATCTTCTCCTCTTGTGGAGATACTAGTACTTGGTCATAGTACTTGATCCTAGTGTCTTTTCTCCTTCCCTGCTTGCCCCTGTTGTTGTTGGACTAAAGGAACTTTTCGGCGGTCGTCCGTTGGCATCTCACGAGATCTCCGTAGAAGGCCTTATCTTCCATGAAATTAGCATCTCGTCTCACTACAATTTTCTGTTGCAAGGAATGTAGATTACGTGATGCTTTTGAGGTCTCGCTATATCCTACGAGGTACCCCTTTTTGTGATACGATCAAGTTTACTTATCTTCTCATTTGGCACATGACAATATGCCGGACTTCCAAATATCAGGAGTTGTCCTACTTCGGTTTCTTCCTGTGAAATCTCCTTTAGGCGTTTTCTTCCCCAATGCTTTGTGAGGAGTTCTATTACGGATATACACGGTTGTGTTACATGCCTTTGCCCATAAGAATCTAGGAAGATCTAGGTCATATAACATTTGCTTTTGCTTTGCCCCAACAATAGTTTTGTTCTTCCGCTCTTGCTACATCATTACTGCTGTGGATTGTATGGAGTCATGTCGATTCTCTCTTGATGCCCTCCTTTGTGCGAAATCGTGAAGTCTCTATCAGTATACTCTTCATGCTGTTGTCCGAGCTGCAACACCTTTATTTTTTTTCTCTGTCATGTTCTCCATGAGAGCTTTAAACTCTCTGAAACCGATCAAAGACCTCATCCTTGGTATTTAAGAAGTAAATCCAGGAGTTTCTTGGATTAATCATCAATGAAGGTGACAAAGTATTCGCCATTTGTTGAGAGATCTAGTGGAAATGAGGCCACAAATGTCGAGTGTATTAATCCTAATACGCCCTACGCTCGGCTATCACTGTCGAGGAAAGGCTACTTTAGCATACTTTCCTAGTATTCATCCTTTGCATACATCATCATGCTTTCTGTCTTTGAGAAATGGTACTCTTGTAACGGAGTATACGAGCATCCTCAATGATCCATGGTGCGGATGTCCCATTCTTCTATGCCATAGTTGCGTTCGAGGTTCCTCTCTCCATCAATATTGCTTTGCCTATCAGTGCCATTGGAGAATCAAGTTGCAATCTGTAGAGTCTATTGCTTCGAGTTCCAATTTGCCTTTTCTTCTTCTAGCTCGGATGCTTGATATATACCTTCTTTCCAATGAAGTATACATCATATCCCTTGTCCTGTAACTGACATTGAAATTAGATTCATCCCTAGCCCTGGCACATGCAACACATTGGTGGCTGCGATCTCGGTTCCCTGTTTCGTATGAAACACTACGATAACTCTTCTCCGATGGAATATATTTGGTTTTATTTCCCATAGTGATTTGAAAGTCCATTTGCTCTTCCCGATAGCTCGAGAAGTATTCTCGTACTCTAGTCATGTGGGCCGAAGCCCCGCTATCAATATACTAGACACCTGCACATGTTGAACTTGACAAACATGCAAAATCTTCTTCCAATCTAGAAGATAATTCAAATACATCTAAATTTTCCATGCTTGGTAGAGAATTTCTGGAATAGAAATCTACCAATATGAATAATCAGTGGAAGTCTCCAATCACTCTTTTCCATTCTTCTGTGTTATTTTTCCTTCAAAACTACATCCTCTCGAAGGCTGCTTATGTTGAACTTCGTTTGCGTGGATCACGACTCGACCTGCACAATCCTCGAGAGAGACTCGATTTACTCGCTTGCGTAGTCTCCTCCCTCTTGTTCGATCATCGGCTCTCCTAGATTTGTTCTCTTTGTTGTGATACCATGTGAAAATTTCTGCTACTCGGAATCCTATCGCGATGGCGAGTTAAATTTCTTCTCTTTGTTCAACTTGAAAAAAATTATTTAACGTATGCTACAACGAGATATCAAAATAAAATACACTTGTAGGTCTTCCCATAATAAAAATACAAGGAAAAATATTAGCACAAGTATACACACATTAACACTGTTAATTTTGGACAATTGTCCCCGTGAAAAAACCTAATGTGGGATAACGGTGCAACAATCGATGGTTTGAATATTATACGATAATTTTTCTAAGTACAAAAATTATGATTGTCGAAATACGACAAATCATATAGAGTAATACTGACAAACGGACTCTCGTGAGACAAATCTCACTCTACCACCTGAATTCGGCATTGACCCACACCTAACACAAGTTGCTTTGTGTTGCCTGCGTACGATGATTGCGTCACCCACGCGATCAGTGCATCCCAGCCCGATCTTTGCTCTGCTTGTCTGTCTTTGGATCTCAGCTGGTAGCTGAAGCTGGAATCTTCTGCTCTTCGAAAACACCCTCGCGGGAACTAGGACTTTGCCCCCTTTCGTTGTTTCCTCAACGAAATGAAACTCCCTTTGCGAAGCATTGTGCAACCCCGAGCGTAACCATCGCTTCATCGGCTTTGTGCAATCGTACGTGGTTTCTGCTGCCTCCTCTCCATGCACTCTCCATATTTCGGAATTCTTCCTTCTAGAAATTATCTTTGCCCCTCTCTATGAGAATCCTCTCGATCGATCTTCTCACGAGCATCGCTCACTAAAGAATTTCGATCTCTGGATTCTTTCTCCGTCTTGATGTGTTTTCCAAATGATCCTTCTAGTCTTTCTTATAGCCTTGTTGTTGAAACTTCAACGACCCTAGATTAGATCTCTAATCAATGGCTAAAAATTAGCTTTTGACTCTGACTTGCTTTTTTCTAGAACATTCACACCCATATTAAATTAATTCACTTTAATAATTTTAAATTCCTAAATTTAGACTTATGGTCCCTTTAAAAAGAATTAATTATTTTAATAGAATACGATCTGGGTGGAATATCCCCAAACGATTTATGGGTTATCTAGAATACTCGTATCTAAGCCTCTCGCAAATTTTGAGACTTGAGAGCACGTCCATTCTACCCCAAATCAACACCAACATCCCCAACGATGCGCGCCTCCCCTGTGCACTATATATCTAAGGCTCTACCACCTTGATTTTGTGGGTTAATCTCTCTTAAGATGTTCCCCGACCGCATGTCCAACACTCCAACCGTCCGCGTACCATTACCTCCATACTGCTCGTCGTGATCTATCTTGATGTTGTGGCCTATGTCCCTGTCTACTTGCATTAAAATTCTTCTACGGTGCCACATTTTCTTTCTCTTCCACATTACGAGGCCTTGCTCTTTTCGGTGCCATTTACCTTTACCTTTGTCCTTCCCTTTCCATCCTTTGCTGAGACTCATTCTTGCGCTTTGATTTGTTCATAACAATGCTTCGACTTCCCAATGAATTCCTCAAGTGGTCGAGGCTCATCATACTCAAATATGATCTCTAAATGCTAATGGAAAACGCCGACAAATCGTTGAACTTTAGCCTTTTCTCATCCTCGGGATATGGTACATACCTCAATAGCTCCCGAAATTTTGTCGTGTACACTTCATTTGTCATTGATCCCATCTTTAGCTCATAGAATTCTTTGGCCTTGTTGTTGTAGTATTACCTCTGCGATAAGTACTTCTACTGAAAAGCCTTTTGAACTCATGCCAACTCAAGTTCTCTGTCCTTATATATCCGACCCGCTTCACATCTTCCCACCAAATGTCTTTTTACCTTTCAAACCGAATATAGCAATCCCGGCCTTCATGAATCGGTGTACCATGCAACTCCAAGAATTTGTTCATTCCAAGTATCCAAGCCTCTGCATCTTCTGGCTTCTTCAAGTCCCCATCAAAAGTAGGTGGGTTTGCTTTCGTAAACTCATCCGATAAGTATCCCTGCGTCACTCATCTTGTAAGGATGATAACGATGACGATCATGATGTCGATCCGAACCGAACTAGAATGGTACCTATATTGATCACCCCCTCCTATCCGGAAAGTGTCCAACAACTTCGCTATCTTTATTTGTATCAACTCTATACGACTCCGTGTCTACCACGAGACTTACTTGCCATATGCCTCATTAGTTTTTTCCCTCCTATCCATAAGCCCCGATCCGAAGTGGCCCTTGTTTACGCAAATCTGACAAACTGCGAAGAAGTATTGCATTCACCTTTGCTTGTTTCTCTTGTGCCTATATGATCATGTCATTGTCTGCCTTGCAACTCCTTATTTCTTTCCTTTAGGCTTCTCAATGTGTACGCAAATCAAAAGAGTGCCCACCATGTCTGCTCATATGACTCATAGGGAGAGTCCTAGTAGTCTACCATATTCCTATCCTTCTCCAAATCTCTTTTTCTACCAAGCATAATATGTGAGCTAAACCAAATCATAATAAACCATCATACCTTAGTGTAATTTGGGGAGGATACAACCTACAAGATCAACCAATCAACGTGGTACAAGTATAAACATAATCATAACAACATATAAACTTATAACACATGGTATATTAACGCATAAACATCATTCTAGTTGGAGTCCAGTCATACAATGCATGGCCATACCAAATACACACCATGACCTAATGCATGACCATACCAAATACACACCATGACCTAATGCATGACAACCTCAACCATACCAAGGCAAACTTGACCACAAGTGCCCGCTTGACATATATAACCAAGCATGAATGACCAATGCATGTTCAACATATAGCATTACATAAGCAAAGCATACATGGACAACACACGAAGCATGACCAATATGTGACCTAGCATAAACAAGCAATGCATATACAACATGTAGCATCATGTAAGCAAGCATGCACGGACGGTGGATAAGCATGAACAACACATAACCGGTCATACACTCATGACAACATGTTGACAATAACACCATCAACCCACACATGACAACACCATTACCACCATGGCCAACACAACACGGATGCAACAAGCACATACACCATAGGTATGAGAAACACGTATGCAACCAACATAAAAGCATGACCAACACACCGCCCATCCAGTCCAGCGGTTGAACCATGCTCCGATATCACTCTATAACACCCCCTTCCCACATCCATCCAAGCAACTAGGCAATCGGGGTAAATATGCGACAAGAGGCTACTTGTAGTACAGCCTAGGGGGGATAATATGGGGTATTCTAGGGGGGATCATATGGGGTATGAGGGAAGGTACCCAAGGAAATAATGTAATGTAAGGATAGTAATTACCATGAGTCATACATCTAATACCATGGGCTTATCACATTATTTCCTAACTACTAGTGGTCCCTCGCATAATGTGGGTTAACCACTTTATTTATTAATTCTGCCTCATGTATTTATTATCCTTACATTACATTATTTCCTTGGGTACCTTCCTCCGTACCCCATATGATCCCCCCCTAGGAATACCCCATATTATCCCTCCTAGGTATACTAGACTACTATGGTGAGACTCAACCTCCTAGGTGACCTTAATGAAGTGGAATCGACTAAAACTCTTCACACGGACCTTGCTACACCCACAATAACACCCCCCATGAGCTAACCCAAACTTTCGGGCATCCACCTTTGGGTCCCAACGAGATTTTTAGCTTACGGCCTCTGGATGCATGCACAAGCCCTGCAAAGCCAACGTACTATGGGTCTCTAGACGCATGCATAAGCCCACAAGCCGAGCGTCCAAGGACTAAATTCCACAATGTTGTGCCACTGTCCTCACGGGATTTGAGCCACTTTTTCGAGGCCCAGAACCCGATGCTTTGTCTAGAACTTCATGACAAGTTCGCAGATGATTTATAATGACCGTGACAATGATGTATTTGTAAAAAATATCCAAAAAGACTAAGTTGGATGCCTACTAGCCATGACATGCATTTCGTCGAAACATGTTGCAAACATGAAAGTTACGAGTATAAACAACAAAACATAGCAAAGGGGTTTCATACTTATTTGGGAATCGCTAAGAAACATTGCTCCCCTACATCATTAGTCGCAATACTATCTATTTGACCATAGATAAATTAAGCATTCATTTACAAGCGAGAAACACGAGGAGAGCCATACATCATCACCGTTAAAATACATGCTTATAACCAACATAATAGCAACAAAAAATACCATGGATACAACAACAATAGAATCCACATAATAAACAATACATTTATACATCAAATACCAAAGGAATGAGCTTCTCATTAATGAATGTAAGAACCAACCCGGACATGGGACTTCCACGTTTCACTCGACCATAGATTGGTTGAGCCAAATCTCTCTTCGGCCCAATCACCCAGTGCCATATTCCAAGCATAAATGCGGATCGAAGCGAAAGAACCAACCGGGGAATCCTGAGGCTAAACCAACTCACCCTCATCAATAGAAAGCGATGCTTTTTCACCGTGATCCACAATGGATCACTAGACCAACACAATAAACATGTCATAACCGACTCTTTTCGTGTATCTCCACCCAGATCCTTTGGGTCAACATAGGCATGGATGTCACCGGATTCTCTTCGCCTACATCGTGAGGAATTTTCACTGTCTTCTAGTCTCTTGGGCTTTGCACGCAACCCATAGTCGAAATCAAGGGTCACTAGGACGTAAGCAGAGAGACATACTCTCTAGGCTTTACGGTAGTATCCCAAACCCGAGGATTCTTGGGCACGATGGAGAGCAAACCACCTCTAGGCTTTATCGTCTATCCCGCCATTCACTAGTCAAGGATTCCTAGGCTCACCAGAGGCAACACACTATCCGAAATTTGTTGTGAAAATTTCAACTTGAAATCCAAGTTTGCATTATACGATGTTATTTTTTTCTACTTATTATTCAAAAATAAGTTATTTGTAGAAATCTCTTTACGTAAATATTGAAATAAATTCAAATGCGAGACTTCACCATATAATTATTGAGTAAGAACAATAAGGAAAATACTAACACATAAATGACGGATTATTTTGGACAATTGTCCTGGAAAAAACCCATTGCGGGAAAATCGGTGCAACGAGATGAGGGTTTCTATTATTCAACGAGAATCTTCTTGTCCAATTTACGGTCGAAGTGACGGAGAAATTATGATAACCTTTGGAAAAATTCCTCACAAAATAGTCGGATGAGAAATGACCTTGAAAGGACCCTCCCCAGAGCCCCTTTGCATCACACCTGCGCGTTGGCTCTGCGTGAGGATTTCGCGCAGTCGTGTCACCCCTGCTGTGTTGCTCCCTCCCATCCTCTCGTCTTGTCTCTTCCTTGTGTTGCGTCACTTTTGCTCTTGCACCTCGGATTGCTGCCTTTGAACTTCTCTCGTTTCTCCTCCACCTACAACTCTTCCTTTGAGTTGATTTTCTCTTTGTCGAACTTCGACCATCGAGAAAATTGATATACTCGAGGCAATTGAGTATACGCGCGTGTGTTTTTCCAAATGACCCTCGAGCCTTTTTTATAGTCTTGTCGTGGAGAAATCAACGGCCATTATTAGATCTCTAATCAACGGTTGAGATCATAATTTGACTTGATCCATGTTCTATAGAAGATTCACACTTTGTTTTATTAATACCCATTAATTATTTAATTTCACTAAGTTTAGACTTAGGGTCCCCATTAAAATAATTATTTTTTCCAAATAAAACAAAATCCAGTGGAATTTTCCATAAATGCTTTACGGGTTCTTTTGATTACTGAGTGTCTAAGCGTCTACACCAAATTGGAGACTTGAGCACTTTACGATGCTACAAAAATCAACACTCCAGCTTATGCCCGACGATAGTGTCAGTAATTAGTACCCTGCCTGCATCGCTCCGATCTGAAGCATTTCTCTACATTGTCGATGGTGTCCACCAACACCTGCGTTGTCGTTGCCATTGTACCCTGTCCTGTCCATGACACTAACGCTGCCATTGTTGCATCCGATACTACAACTCCCTCTCAAGTGTTGTATTATCCGCTTCTCTACTTGAAACAGATTTTCAACCATCCCCATTTTCTCCCTAAAATAAACAAACTTTGTTCTCCCCAAGGCTTTGGTGAGAATGTACACTTTGTTCTCCTATAGGAGTGTACTATAATTGTGCCGCTCCCCGCTGGATACGATCTACGATAAAGTGACACTTGATGTCAATTTGTTTCATACGATCATAAAAAACCGGATTCTCGAGAGCTTGATGCAAGCTTTGATAATGACACAAAACACTGGTAGTTTCCATTTTTTCTGCGAATAGATTCACAAGCGAGATTTCTAAGTGTTAATTTTGGCCAACTAGGTCCAAACTCCATGTTGCATTGCTCATATGATGGATATGATATTTTTTGTTGGATTCTTCTTTCGGAGAGGTGCAAGATTGATCTAAAGATCATCTTGTTTGGATGAGTAGACCTTATATTTTGAATTTATTTTCCACACGTGCAAATTGTCAAGGTCGACCGAGAATTGTAATGTAGGCTCACAAGCCCCAACAGATGTGTTACCCACGAGTCATGGATATAAATTGGAGAGACATGATGCTCATTTCATCATCAACTCATCTCACACATATCTCTCTCATTTGATTGGTTCATACAACCTTAAAGATGCTTCTCTCTCCTCCACACGTGTGAAACGGGGAAGTGCACGAAATTTTACGCAGCGTTGACTTTGGAGTTAACCCTCATTATTGATTGCGTTTTCTGCTAAGAAATTTTCGATTTTGGAAGGCCGCATTGAAGGGAACGAAATCGAGGTCAGCGTTGACCTTTCTGCAACTTTGACCGCAACGTTGACCACAGACATAGCGAGTACGTTGGCTATGGGGTGAGTTTGACTTTGAAGGAAGAGTCGAGTTTTGACCAAGTTTGGCGAACCTATTTGGAGGTTGAAGGGTTGGTTTGACCAAGCAAAGTCTTTGCTACGCTAGGGCATCCTGTTGACTATTGTAACAAACATTTCTCTCTATCTTTGCTTGAATAAGAAGAATTACAAATCCTTGTATCTTGTATTAGGTTGTCTTTCTGTTGATCTATTTTATGTTCTATCAACATTTACTTTCAATGATTATGTGATCTGCTGATCCGAAATTGAATCGGGCTAATAAGAAGAAAAGATTGAAGTAAATTGCTCTAAGCATAGAACATACCATGGTTATCTAAAATTAGCACTAAGCCATATGGCTTTACACGATGCGGTTCTTGCTTTGCCATATGTTCGACTTCGAATTTGAGCTTAGCGCTACGAACTTTTGTTTCTGTTGCACGGGAGGTCATTCACGATCCAATGCGAAACAATGCCCTATGGTACTTTTCCGATCTCTTGAACTTCTGCCCAACCCTGCTCGGACTGCGTCCCTGTATATATTTGAGAACATGCTTGGCTACTCCCTAGTGTGCCCTCTTTGGTTCCATCATGGACTGCGAGGGTGTTTGTGAAAATTTCTAAACATAGAAATCCTACTCGCAATGTCTTGATTTAATTTTCTTGCTTGATTTACATTACAAGTTAATTTTATGAATTATTTAGTAAAATCAACAAAGTAAACACAATTGCACCCTCCACATTTACGGATCATCTGCTGAATATAACGCACACATGACAAAGTGACACGAGAATTTTTCGGACAAATCTCCCTCGAAAAACCCAATGCGGGAAACCCAGGGTGCGGCTAGCTCCGGAGGGTTTATTATTATGCGGAATCTGAATACAACAATATCATGGGCACCAAAATGGTTTTCCCTACGGAGAAATTTCACGGCAGTAATACCTCTTTCACTCGGAGACAAAAAATATAGCTGATTCACACCCTCATATGGGATTTACAGAATTTGAGCCCTTTCGCAGGAAACCCAAGTGCTATCCCAGTCAACCCTTTGTGTCGACATTTTACGGCCTCCGTCGGCCTGCTGTCCTCACCTGAGAGGGCTGCGTCACCCTCTCTCGGCTTACCTTCGCTCTGCCTGCTCCCTGACTTGGCACAGCGTCACCGTTGAAGGGTTCCTCGCTACCTCCCGTGTTGCCTTCGCAGCGCTCTGGGCTAGAAGTGCGTATCTCTAGTCTGGTCCTTTGCGCATCCCTCTGGTACACTACCTCTCTGTCACTGTTGTATTCTTGGCCTTGGATCGAAAACATCCTTCGCCCGATCGTTTGCCCCTCACACAGACTGCAAACTCACTTCCAAATTCTTAGCAAACCACGCCCTAGAATTTCAACTTAGCTTTAGTGCTTTTCTTGATGTGGGTGTCCTCCAATTGACCCCAAGCCCTTCTCTTATACTTTTCTTGTTGGCAAACCAATGGTCGTGATCTAATCTCTAATCAATGGCTAAGATTAGAAGTTGCTTGATCCGCGTCACTTAGATCGTTCTCATCACATGTTTAATTTAATTCACTTTAATCTTTTAATTTTCTTAAGTTAGACTTATGGTCCTTAATAAAAAAGATAAATTATTTGAATAACTATCAAACCGGATGGAATTTCTCCAAACGCTTTCTAGGTCTTGGAGATTTCATGTACTCCAACTCCTCCACAAAATTTCGAAGCTAGAGCACATTCGATGCTACTCCAAAATCTCAACACTCCCTCTTAGCGAGGATCTGTGCTCTAGCAATACTTCCCATATCGAAGCATTGCCTCAGATCTCGGCATCGGTCCCCACGCGATGTTTGGCTCTGCTGCCCTCCATCAACTGCTTGCTCGCTGTTGCTCTTGTCATCGTCTGCCCGCGGGCTTCGCTCACGCTCATTTGCCACATCTACGTGCAATTCCCTCTCAAATTGCTCTGCATCGTGATGCCCATATCAATGCATCGCTAACTTGGTTGCTTGAGAGTAAACAGCACGAAGGACCCTTGCCTAATCAGCGATAGACAAGTGAGTCGGGCTGCATCTCATCACTAAAGCTCCCTTGACTCACGCTATGCGTTGTCCTCCACGAGCCACCTGCTTGCTGCTACAACATTGCACTGTGTAAGCCATGCCTCCTCCGTGGCCGTCGAGAGTCCCATCGGCTCCCTCTGGGTTGCTGCTTCTACGTCGTTGTTGCCTTTGCATTGTGCTGCTCCCTCTACGCAGGCGTCCAAGCTCGCCCTGCGCTCACTCGTGATCTTCTGCACCTACTTGCTCCCAGGTCATCCCCGCCCGTTTGTCTTAAGACTCCCTGTAGCACCCTATGTGATCCAAGAGTTTCGGGCACCTTAAGGATCTTGCCTTCCATCTGTCAGTTTGCTCTACAAATCGATATCGCCCCACCTCTTCTCTCGAGGTACATCAACACTCATGGCTATATCATCATCAAAGCCATCATCTTCTTTTAATTGCCGCGACCTTGGAATCAGCTTCCTTGTCCTTCTTCCTTAGAGGACAAGTGGTGGCGAAGTGTCCAATTTCATCACACCCGAAGCATCGGATCTTGGATAGATCCCTCTTCTTATTCCCTTGTCGCTTCTTGGATGCAAAGGCAACATCTTGCTCTTCCTCTTTCTTCACTTTTGCTGGATTTGGTGTTGGCTTGTCTCTTGGTCATCCAATCGATTTCCTCTTGTTGGAGGATAGCTCGCATGTTGTCCCGGCCTGGAAGGTCCTCTCCTGCCCAGAGATACTTTGGAAAAATTTTTTTCCCATTCATCCGTGACTACATTTAAAGCAGATCCTCACCATGACATCATCCTCCACTTTAACTCCCATGGCAATTAGCCGATCTCGGATCGATCGTACCTCGAAGAGGAAGAGGAGGGGACCGATTTCCTCTCCCTTATTCATCACAAATAACTTCAATTGGTTCTCCGAAGCATCTTCTTTTGGATGGATTTCCCTTGATACATTGTGCTTAAAGAGTCTGTCCACATAGCATTAGGCTGCATCTTCTTCTCGGCAATGTGGAGGACCACATGATCTTTGACCCCGTCCATGATAAAGCGCTTAGCATGCTCTCTGCTGTCATTATGCTTCGCGAGAAGAGACAACAGTGTGTTGGTGTAGCCAAGACGTTCTTTGCATGTTCTCGAAGTGTGTATGCCTCTAGGACCGTCGAGATTCGGCCTTCCGGATGGCAAAGTTGGATAAGTCGTCCAACCTATCCCGATCACGCGATCCGTATGACGCCATCTAGCTCAAAACAATCCATCGAAATAGAAACTCCTCTCCTGATTCTTGTTTCTACTCTCAACGGAAGCATGGATCTAGGGTCCTTGACGAAAATGCACCATCTATAGTAATCGCTCCCTTTCGACAAGCGATTTCCCTCCTCGGAAATTTGCCAAAACTCTTGAAACAACCCTCTTCGATCACGCTCGCAGTCGATCCTCAGATTTCTTTGGCAAAAATCCATTGATCGGCTGTTCTCCTCCCGCTTTTTGTCAACTTAGCTAGGCATGATTCCGCATCGATAGAACATCCACCACACCAGCAACCTTCGAAGATCAGAAGCTACGCGCACGGACTATGGCAAATCCGCACAACAACCTCAGAAATGGATTGCGTCCTCTGGGATGGCCTCTGTGTGAGCGCACCGGCTCGAGCCTCGGCCTGCGCAACGCACGCTGCTCCGTGTCACTCTGGAAGGCTGCTGCGCACTCTACGTCACCTCGGTTGGGGACTCGCGTCCTCTCCAGTGCCGTCTTGCCCTCTTTGGAACTCTGTCACTTTACGGCGCCTCTTTTAGCAAAAAATTCTTTAGCCGTTTTGTTGGTGATTCGACTTGATCTACAAAATGCTCGATACCATGTGAAAATTTCTAAACATAGAAATCCTATCGCAATTCTTGATTTACTTTTCCTACTTGATTTACATTACAAGCTAATTTTTCCGAATTAGTCGGTAAAATCATCAAAGTAAACATAACCGCACGACTTACACATATATGGATCATGTCACGAACATAATGCACACGTGACAAAGTGACACAGATTTTTTGGACATATGTCCTTGGAAAAACCCAATGCGGGAAAACCGGTGCGACTAACTCTAGAGGGTTTTATTATTATGGGAGAATTCGAATACAACAATATCTTGTCACCAGAATGGTTTGGCCCTACAAAGAAATTTCATGTCGGTAATACCTCTTTCACTCGGAGACAAAATATGGGTCGATTCACACCCTCAAACGGGATTCTACGAACTCGAGCCCTTTTTTGGCACACCGCAAAACCCCAACGTTGTCCCTCGGCCCTACTGCGTCGGCCCTTTTTGGCTCGTCGTCGGCCCTCTGCGACGCCGCCTGGAAGAGCCTACGTCACCCTCTCCGGGCTTACGTTGCCCCATGACATGCCTTCTGGCGGGCACTGCATCATCCCCGAAGGGTTCTTGCTTGCCTCTCGCTTGCCTTTTGCATGGCTCTGGTCGAAGTGCGTATCTGCTGGTTGGTCCTCTGTGATGCACATGTACATTGCCTCTCTGCCATTGTTGTATTCTCTGGCCTTGGATTAGAGACATCCCTCGCAAATCTCTTGCCCCCTCACCTGCACTGCAAACTCACTTCGAAATTCTTAGCAAACGACGCCCTAGAATTTCGACTTAGCTTCAGTGCTACGCCAATGTGTGTGTCCTCCAATTGACCCCAAGCCCTTCTCTTATAATTTTCTCGTTGGCAAACCAATGGCCGTGATCTAATCTCTAATCAATGGCTAAGATTAGAAGGTCGCTTGATCCACATCACTTAGATCGTTTTCATCACATGTTTAATTTAATTCACTTTAATCTTTTAATTTTCCTAAGTTAGACTTAGGGTCCTTAATTAAAAAGATTAATTATTTGAATAACTATCAAACCAGATGGAATTTCTCCAAACGCTTCCCGGGTCTTGGAGAACTCATGTACTCCGAGTCCTCCACAAAATTTTGGAGCTAGGGCACATCTGATACTACCGCAAAATCTCAATAGTGTTGTATCGCATAACAAATGTCTAGCTTGGTGTTGATCACACACATAAGAGATCTTATGAGTTGTTTGTACAAGGTGGGGTCTACTTCTTTGTCGTCGAGACGCATCAATCTTTTTCAGTTGGTAATCATTGGAGTAGCTATAGGTCTACATGTCCTACCTGAATCTCTTCAGAATTTATGTAGCATATCTCCCTTGTCCAAGGAAGATTTCACCCTTTCTGCTGCCAAACATTCAACCCCGGAATGAATGCATCAACGCCAAATCCTTCATGTTGAATTCCGTCGCTAGGTTCTCCTTGCGATCCTTGATGAACCTAGATGAACCCTGTCAAAAATAAGTCATCTACATATAATACCGAGAATTATAGGCTCATTTTCTCTTGTTAGACGATAGAGATTGGGATCTACGTCACTCTTGGCAAAACCCATCTTTTGCGGGTAACCATCAATTTGACCATACCAAGCTCTAGGTGCTTGCTTAAGCTCATACAAGGCTTTCTTGCAGCCGCATACACGAGTTTTCTTGTAATGTGTCTCAAAGCCGTGTGGTTGTTCAATATATATTTCTTCTTCTATCACCCCATTCAAGAATGCAGTCTTGATATCCATCCCGGTGAATCTCCCATCCCATTTGCGCGCAAGGGATATCACGGATCCGATAGAAGTATACCTAGCTACGAGGGGCGAAGGTCTCTTGATAGTCGATTCCTTCCTTCGAGCATACCGCTTAGTCACCAACCTACCCTTGTACTTTTCTATCGTCGCCATCTACGAGTATACTTAATCTTATAGATCCATCTCGAACCTACAACCGATTTGTCTTGAGGTCTAGGTACAAGTTCCCGGACATCATTAATCATTATAGAGTTGTATTCCTCCACCATGACATTCACCTAAACTTGATGTTTGTACGACCTCTTGAAAGCTAAATGGTTCCTCAACTTTCGAGCTACCAATGCTTGGTACACGTGTCTCACGCTATCGTTTTACGGTTCCAGGAGTACCAACAAACTCCTTTGCATCCCTTAGCGTCTATCATACTTCTCTGTTGATCCTACACCTGGTAGTAGGAGGCTTAATCATCTCGTCTTCCTTTCGTCTCATCTGCTCGCGAGCTATCTAGATTTTATTCTCTTGAAGAAATACTAGTACTAGTCACGATGCTAGATCTCGATGGTTGTCCATCTGCTGGATCCTCTCCTAGGCTGCTCGCTGGACAAGAGGCACATCCTCGGATTGCTCTTCGGTAGGCATTTCACGGGATCTTCTTAAGGCTCGATCCTCCATGAATTTCACATCCCTCCTTACTACCACTTTCTTGTTCCCTAGAATGTAGATTTTGTATGCCTTAGGTGTCTCACTATATCCTACGACATACCCTTTCTACGTAGTCCGATCTAGTTTGCTCCGTTTCTCACTTGGAACATGACAATATGCCACGCTCCCAAAAATCCACGAGGTGACTTACCTCCGACTTCATCCCCTGTGAATACACTCTCGGACATTGTCTTGCCCAATGCTTTGTGAGGAGTACGTGAAATTTTCAATCCGAAAATACTACCGAGTGATTGATTTATTTCGCCTACTTATTTATAATAAGTTATTTACGGATACTTCGATAAATTTTGAAATAAATGCGACTATAGTATTCAATTTAATCTTAAAGCGAGAAGAAAAAAATAGAGCGAGTATAACACAATAGAAACAACCACATGAACACAATTATTTTTTGGACAATTGTCTCCGGAAAAACCCAATGTGGGAAAACCGGTGTCAACAGATGAGGGTTTATATTAATATTCAATAGTAATAAGATCATTTGTAGAATATATGACGAGCAAATGTTTAGCATACACTTGAGATGAATTTTTCCGAACACCTCGGAAGAATTCTCGACACTCGGTAGAGCACTTCCCTTCCCTCTGCGTCATTCTGCGTGCCCCCTCTACGCGATCACTGCATCTGGGCTGCGTTAGTGTGTGGAGGACCAATGCTGCTGCCCAACACTTTCTCCTTTGCGTCTTCCGTCTTCATTCTCTTCGTCTTTGCTGACCTCTCCCTTCTCCTTTTGTCTATGCAACCTAGCCTCTACAATCTCTCTCTCGAAATCAAATTCTCTTACTTCGAATCGATTTCCTTCGGTGTCGAGAATGCGTCCGACTTGCTTTCCAAATGACCCTCAAGCCTTCTCTTATAGTCTTCTCGTTGATGAATCAACGACCAAGATTACATCTTTAATCAATGGCTCAGATTAAAAGATTACTTGATCTTCATTTTCTAGAAGATTCACACCCTGTGCTTTATTAATACCCTTTAATTATTTAATTTCCCCTAAGTTTAGACTTAGAGATCACTTTAAAATAATTAATTATTTTAATAAAGCATGATTCGAGTGGAATTTCCACAAACGATTTCCCGGGTTATCTGGAATATTGATGTCCAAGCCTCTTCCCAAATTATGAGACTTGGGACACTTTCCAATGCTACAAAATCAACACTCCCTCTTAGTGAGGAAAGTGTTTTAGCAAGGTACCAACCCGTATCCCTGCTTCCGACTTGAAGCATTTCTTCGCGTCGTTGATGTCTAGCTCGCCGCCCCTCAACTCGTGATGTTGCCCTCTCGTATTGTCGCCTATGACACCACCTCTGCATGCCTCCTCTCGAATACTGGGAGACCACCCATTTCTTTACTAGAAAGGGTTCTCGACCATCCCCATCGTTTCTCCGAAGTAAGTAAACTTAATCTTACTCGAGCCTTTGTGAGGATATCTGCCACCTGTTCTCTTGTAGGAGTGTACCTCAATTGTATAGCTCCTCGTTGGACATAGTCTCCCGATGAAGTGGCACCTAATGTCATTGTGCTTCGATCGATCATGAAACACAAGATTCTTAGAGAGCTTGATGCAACCCACGATTATCACACAAAATTCGGTTGGTTCCATCCTCTTCTTGAGAAGTTCAAGAGCGAGTTTACAAAGCCATATGGCCTCACTCGAAGCTGTGCTTGTTGCCATATATTTAGCCTTGGGTCGAGCTCGAGTGCCATAGACTTCGTTTCCTACCGCACTAGGAAGTCATTCTTGATTGGAGGCCCAGAAACAATACCCACTAGTACTTCTTCGATCCATCGTGCTTCCCGGGCCCAATCTGCGTCGGTGAACCCATTCAAGCTGGATTTGATTTCCTTTAGTGTACTTCAACCCATACTCGATTGTCCCTTCAAATATATGAGAACATGTTTGGTTGCTTTCGCTCGGTGAGCCCTCCTTGGTTCCACCATGAACCGGTCGAAGGTATTCATCGCATAACAAATGTCCGGTCTAGTGTTGACCAAGTACATCAATGATCTTAGGAGTCCCGCCGATACAAGGTAGGGTTAGCCTCATCATCCTCGGACGTGTCTATCTTCTTCCGGTCTGTAATCATTGTCATAGCCATGGGTCTACGATCCCTCCATCTCGAAACCTCTTTTAGGATCACGTGTGGTGTATCTTCCTTGCCCAAGGAAAATTTCTCCCCTCTGCACGCGGACCTCCAAACCAAGAAAATAGTGCATCTCGCCCCTGCATCCTTCATGTCGAATTCGGTAGCAAGATTCTCCTTGCCGTTTTTGATGAGCTTAGATGATCCAATCAAGAACAAATCATATACATATAATACCAAGATTAACGGCTCATCCCCTACTCTTAGATAGTAGAGGTTGGGATCTCGCGTCACTCTTGACAAATCCCATCTTTCTGCGGTAGCTATGAATTCGACCATACCACTTTGTGGGGGCTTGTTTTAGTCCGTATAACGCTTTCTTAAGCTCCGCATACATGAGTATTCTTCTCATTTGTCTTAAAGCTCTCTCGATTGTTCTATGTACACTTCCTCTTCTATCACCCCCATTCAAGAACGTCGTCTTGACATCCAATTGGTGAATCTTTTATCCCATCCGTGCCGCGAGAGAGATGATAGATTTGATTGAAATGTACCGAGCTACGGGGCGATGGTTTCTTCATAGTCGATCCCCTTCTTTCTTTGCATACCCCTTAGCCACAAACCCTGGCTTTGAACTTCTCTATGATACCATCCGTAGCATACTTGATCTTGTAGATCCACCTTGATCCTACAAGCGATTTGTTCCGAGGTGTAGGGACTTCTTCCCACACATAGATTGTCATGATGGAGCTCGTAATCCTCCACCATGGCATCTACCCACACCCGATGTTGAGTTGCCTCCCGAAAACTAGAGGGTTCTCCAACCCTGCGCTACTAGTGCCTCGTCACTGTTAGGTTGCCTATGTACCCTCTTCCCATCTCTAGGGGCTCCAAAAAATTCTTCCCGCATTCCTCGAGTCCGTTGGAGCTCTTTGCTCATTCTTCCACTCGGGTGGTGGGTGGATTTGCTTGCTCTCCCGCTTGCTCTTCTTCTAAGCACTTTCCTCGTAATCCTTGTGCCGTGGAGAGGCACTCGAGCCATCCTTTCGTAGGCCGCTGAGGGCCGTACTAGTGGATCCTCCTCAACTCGCGGATCTATAGCCATTTACCGGGATCTCTCCTCCATGAATTTCACGTCCCGCCTTACTACGATCTTCCCTGTTTTTTGGAATATAGATGCGATATGCCTTTCGCATTTTCATTATATCCCACAAGATAACCCTTCTTTACTGACTGATCCAATTTCTTCCTCATCTCATCGAGTACGTGGCAATACGCTATACCGCCAAATATCTTGATATGGCTCACCTCGGGCTTGTTACCAATGAACACACTCTCGGGGGTCACTTTCCCCAATGCTCTATGAGGCACCCCTGTTCTACACATACACTACCCTGTATAGTAGGCTTCACGCCCAAAAACCACATTAATGTTTCGTTGGCCGAAAGCCCCATGGCCCATGCCCAAGGTCCACACAAGGAACCCCAAAGCCATTTAAGGTCCTTGGACCCAAGTGATGCCCAATCTAACTCCAAATCTATGAAATGAAATGAACCCTCCCAAGGTCCTTGGGTTGAGGGTGGGGGGGAACCCCTAGGATATGGGTGGAACCCATATGATAGTATATAAAGATTATATACTATCATATCATATACTGTAAATTTGGGCATGTCTTGGTCATATAGCATCGCCCTTGTAGCTTCTACAATGGTCTCGTTCTTCCTTTCTGTAACTCCATTATGCTCTCGATTGTATGGAGTCGTCCATTCTCTCTTGATGCCTTCCTTTGCACGTAAACTTGTGAATTCTTTATCAATATACTCTCCACCATTATCCGATCGTAGCTTTCTTGATCTTCTTTCCGGTCAAATTTTCTACCAAGGCCTTGAATTCTTTGAATCACTTGAAGACTTCATCTTTGGTTTTAAGAAAGTAGATCCATGTTTTCTCGGGAATGGTCATCAATAAAGGTTGCAAAATACTTTGCACCACCGAGAGCGATCGTGGACGTTGGCCCACGGATGTCCGAGTGTATCAACTCCAAGTACACTCTTGGCCCTACTACTACTTCTTGGAAATGCTCGCCTTGGCATACTTCCCTAGTACGCATCCCCGCACCTCATCTTTCCTTGTGCCTGAGTTCTGGAGCTCCCATGACAATCTTCTTGAGGATCTTCAAGGCTCCATGATGTAAATACCCCATTCTTCGAGTGCCATAATTGATTTAGTTCTTTCTCATCTCAGTCCGGCGATTAGTGCCATAGGAGACTCGAGTTGAAGCTTATACAACTTATGACTCCTTACTCCAATTTGTGCCTTCCTTTTCCAACTAGGATGTTTGACATAAACTTTATTTCCAATAAAGTATTCATCGTAACCCTTGTTCGGAGGTGAGACATAGAGAGTAAGTTCATCCCCAATCTCGGTACATGCAATACATTTGTGGCCCGAAGCTTATTACCGACTTCGTTTGAAATATTATGGTTCCTCTACCAATGGGGGGTACACTTGGCCTTGTTTCCGATCATGATCCGAAAGTTCATCTCGCTCTTCCCCGGTAGCTCAAAAAACATTCTCGAACTCGTCGTCATGTGAGCGAGATGCTCCACTTGTCAATATACCAAACTCCCTGGAGAGGCCGTGCTTGGCACACACACGAAATCCTTTTCTAGTCTAGATGCAGAATTGACATGTCATGATCCCTCTCGTTTCTCCATGTGTTTTCGGAGGACTGCGTGAACTCTTTCGATCTGCTCGCTACAACTATGTCGGATATTAGTTCCATTGTAGAACCTCCTCTTTTGTCTTTTTCCTTTAGCTCCGATACCATGTGAAATTTTCAATCTGAAAATACTACTGCTAGATGATTGATTTATTTCGCCTACTTATTTATAATAAGTTATTTACAGTATACTTCAATAAATTTTGAAATAAATACGCTTGTAGTATTCACTTTAATCTTAAAGAAGAAGAACATAGAACAAGTATAACAAAATAGAAACAACCACATGAACACAGCTATTTTTTGGACAATTGTCCCCGTGAAAAGCCCAATGTGGGAAAATCGGGTGCAATAGATGAGGGTTTATATTAATATTTAACGAGAAAAAGATCCTTTACGTAATATATGATGAGTAGATGTTTAGCATGCACCTAAGATGAATTTTCCGAACACCTTGGAAGAATTCCCGACACCCCGTAGGCACTTCCCTTCCCTCTGCGTCACTTCGTGTGGCCCCTCTCGCGCGATCATCGCACTGGGATTGCGTTACTTTGCATGGAGGCCGGTGTTGCTGCCCAACACTTCCTCCTCTGCGTCTTCTCGTCTTCCTTCTCTTCGTCTCTGCCGACCTCTTCCTCCTTTTGTCTCTCGCAACCCAACCTCTACAATCTCTCCCTCCGAAATCAAATTCTCTTACTTCGGGAATCGATTTCCTTCGGCATCGAGAATGTGTCCAACTTGCTTTTCAAATGACCCTCAAGCCTTCTCTTATAGTCTTCTCGTTGATGAATCAACGACCAAGATTATATCCTTAATCAATGGCTCGTATTAAAAGATAAGTTGATCTTCATTTTCTAGAAGATTCACACTTTGCTTTTTAATACCCTTTAATTATTTAATTTCTCTAAGTTTAGACTTAGGGGATCACTTTAAAATAAAGCATGATCCGAGTGAAATTTCCACTAACGATTTATGGGTTATTTGGAATACTAATGTCCAATCCTCTTCCAAAAAATATGAAACTTGGAACACTTTCCAATGCTTCGAAATCAACAGAGTCTTGTTACGGGATATGTATAGCTACGTCGCATGCTACTCGCCTACGTAAATCTACGTAGATCCCGATCAAACAACATTGCCTTTGCTGCCCCAATAATAGTCCCGTTCCTCCGTTTTGCAACTCCATTCACGCCTTGGATTATAAGGAGCTTTCCATTCTTTTTTGATGCCTTCCCTTGCAGAGAAGTCTCGTGAATTCCTTATCGGTATATTCACCTCCGTTATCCGAGTGCAACACTTCGATTTTTTTTCCTAGCTAGGTTTTCTACCGGAGCTTTGAATTCTCCGAACCGATCAAAGACCCCATCCTTGGTCTTTAAGAAGTAAATCCAAGTCTTCCCTGGAATGGTCATCTATGAAAGTGACAACATATTCACTTCCATCAAGAGTTGTGCCGCATGCTTTTGCCCACATAAAATCTACGCGACTCTTGATCAAACAACATTGCCTTTGTTGCCCCAACAATAGTCCCATTCTTCCGTTTTGCAACTCCATTCACGCTCGGATTGTAAGGATCTATCCATTCTCTTTTGATGCCTTCCCTTGCTGAAGTCCGTGAATTCCTTCTCGGTGTATTCACCTCCGTTATCTCGAGCCCCTGTTGACCACCGGAGTGGCACGTGATGATAATGAGAAGACTCCATGCCCAAGTATGAACCAGAGGACACATGGACCATCAGATATCATCGGTTCAACGAGGTTTTTAAGCTCTACTTCTACTTCTCATCATCTTTCTCTTGTAACCTGATTCCATGTCCTATGGAGAATTGTAATAAGTGATGCTAGTAATGATAAGTTTTAAGTCAGTATTGAATCTGTAACAGGCCTAGGTAGCCTTGGACCTTGCCAACAAGTGAGTATTAATCTGGGAGGTTTTTTTTACTTGGTTAATTATCATCTTCCTACCAAGAGTTAATTAATCGAGTTTTTTTCTCCAATTTTACCCCAAAGCCAGAGTACGTCTTGATGGTGAGACCTTGGGTGAGTCCTTGTGTCTAGAGTCAATGTATATTACCATACTAGATCACACAAAAGAATTTGTGGAATTTGGTTAGGTCTGGGTAGTGATTTTTTAATTTTTAAGATTTTTTGCAAGTCGAAAATTGCAATAAAAATTGTAATTGAATTGTAATAAATGTTGTCTAGAGAAGTTGTATGGGGTATGAGTAATCAAAATTACACTTCTCACACTCAAATTTCTACTATGACACACTTTGAGGGGTTAAAAATGTGTTTTGAACCCTCAAAACCCACTTTTCTTAAGTTTAGTGGGAAATTTGGCAAATAATTAAGCCATAAATTAAATAAATGGAGAAAAATAAATGTTCACACATGCTAAATGAAGTGGAAATGAGGTGGAAAATTATGAAGGAGTTAAAGTGAAGTCTCAAGGTGATGTGGACTCCTAAAATCAAGGAAAAGACAGGTGCTCAAATAAAATTGAATTTCCGGCATTAAATGAGAGCTGCTTACATGGAAATTTGAATTTGTGAAGTTAGTGCATATTTAGGAGGATTTGGGAGAATATTTGGTGGAGATTTTTGTGGGAAATTGTCCCCACATATGTTACCAACTATATACATATGTCATTCCATCATAAAATTCAAATTTGACACATAAGGGAAGAAGAAAATAATGTCCACTTGCCAGAATTCGATTTTTACACTTGGCATTGGAGCTCCTCTTACCAAATTCGAATTTGCCTTGTGATCCTCTCCCTCTCACCACTTGGAATATGGTTCTTCATTGGGATTTTCTCCCAAATTTCTATATAATGGAGCCATGGGCTCCCATATTGTATCATTGGATACGAGCTATTGTGTTTGCAGAAGCGCTGCGACTTTGTTTACTTTTCAAGAATATCAATAAAAAGACTTTGGGGGTCCATTTATGGGTGTTGTTCCTTTGGAGCATAGTGCATTTGAAGCTATTGGTATCATATTTTCTGTGCTTTGAGTTATTTCATTTTCCATGTATTCTTGTGAATTTGCTAGTGCACAGCTATCTTGTATTAGCGTTTGATTTTAAAGTAGGCTCTAGAGGTTGAAAGTTCTAGTTTATTTTCAAATAAATTTCTAGAGGTTTCAATTCATTGTTTACTTATCTAAATCTACATGGACTAATGTGTGACTTGAGTATTGTAGAAGAATTCTTTTTGGATCAAGCGTGAGGGGAAGTCTTTGGGAGATGAACTTACTTTTGAAGCACCTTCAAAGGAACTCTCATTTGTTATTTGGATTTTCATAGTTTATCTTACGAAAAAGTGTCTTGCAGGGATTCATTTGGACATAGTTTGTATGCATGCAATCATTTAAAAATATTTTACTTTTCATTGTTCTTCATTGGATCATATTTTGTTATTTAAAGAGCTTAGGCATGGCTAGACAAAGATGAGAGTTTACTCATTTTCTTTGGCTTAGCCTTTTGTAGATTATTGTGCAATATTTTGTGATTTTCTTTGTCTAACACTTAGTTGGTTTTTTGTAGTCTTATTTTTTCTAACTTTCTTTTTTGTAGCAACTTGTGGGGTTCACCTTCAAGAAACTATTAACAAATTGTTGTAGGAACTTTGAGCTCTAATGTTAAACGAGAAGGACTCTCTCTTTTTCCTTTGGCCATGGGCAGTTAAGGAGCTTCCTTGAGGAAGGCCGAGTTCCTTTTGTGGCTTCTTCTCTCTCTTGTCCGTGAGCTTTGAGGAGGCTTAGCCTCTCTTCTTCACTTGTAAAAAATCTGATTTCTATTGAGTTTTTATATTACAGAAATTTCTCATCAAGGATAAGTCTAAGACCTCAAGTTTCATTGTAAAGGTTTTCCTTGAGCTTGTAGGAGGCTTCATAGTCTCTTGCCTCTAACAACCAATTAAATTTGTGATTTTGGGAGTGTGGGTTTTACCCATTGGCATTTCAATCTCTCTATTTTTGGAGAGAACTTGTGGCGTGATTTGTTGATCTCTTTAAATTTCATGCATATCATTTAATTGGTCAATCAACACAGCCATGCATTTCACTAGCTATTCACTTTGATTTGCTACAAGTTTTAAGAGCATTTACTTTCATAGCAAATTCAATTTTTTTTTTTAATATGCAAGCATATTTACTTGAGCTTATTTAACTTGAAATCATACTTCAAATTTGCTTATGCTTCACCGTTGAGCACACTCTACAATCTTAAGTTTGATGCATCAAGTAAAACTACACTTTATTTCATGACAAGCAAATATATTTCAAGTTGAAGTTGAATTTTCATTTTTATGTTAATTTACTTTTAGATCTTACATGCCCCAAGCATCACTAAAATTTACTTCCAACTTAATTTGGTTGAATAGACATTTTAGGGACCCTCTACCTCTATGGACTCCTCACTGTGAGATCCAAATATTTGGGCGAGGGTGAGGTTTGAGGATTAGAGTTCAATTGTAACTTTGCTTTAGAACTAATTAATAAAATAAACCAAGAGCACTATCTCATCACATTTACTTGCAAATTTCTCATTTTCTTTGCTATCTTGATGGTTTAAAGTTTCACATGCAAATATTATCTTAAGAAGCACTTTGGATGCAAACATTTTAATTCCTTAAATTTTGCAACAAGTTTAATTCTATGGTACGTGGAAATTTGCTTACTTTTGCAACTTCATTGCATGTTGTCATTTTAATGGTATTATGCTTATGGATGATTGATATATCTTGTTTCATTGGAAAATACCCTTATTTGGTGTTTCAAATTTAATTGCATGTTGTTAACTTGGTCTAACATTTGAGTTTTTCTATAATTTCATTTACATTCTCCAAAGTAGGACACTAATTGTTTTCTTTTGAGCAAGATAGTTTCTCATGCTTTGATTCATAAATATATTTATCTTGAAAGCATTTACAATATCTTGTGCTAACATTTTCTTGTTTCACTTTTTAGGATTATTTTTGTTTTCCATTTGAAAGCATTTTACTTCATTTAAGAAAATACATTTTCATTTCAAAGAGCAATACTTTGAAGGCACTGGTTTTCATATGCTTTATGTTTATTTAAATTATGTATTAATGGTTATTGCTCATATCACTTTTTGCTTATAAATCTTAAGAAGGTAATCTATTTAACTTTAACAATTCTCCTAGAAACTCACATATTTTAACTTATTTTTCCATTTAGGGACCACCCCCTATAGCTAACCTAGGAGATAGCTTAAACGGAGAGAATCAAGATTAGTGTGACAACCCCTTCTCTGAGTTCCTTGCCACCAACCACACCTTGTGGGGTTAAAGGCTTTTCCCACTAATTGTAGGTAGGTGTAGGCCGCAGGCGATAACAATCGCAACACTTCGATTTTGTTCCCAGTCAGGTTTTCTACCAGAGCTTTGAATTCTCTGAACCGATCAAAGACCTCATCCTTGGTCTTTAAGAAGTAAATCCAAGTCTTCCTAGAATGGTCATATATGAAAGTGACAAAATCTTCACTTCCACCAAGAGATCTAGTGGACATGGGTTCGCAAATATTTGAGTGTATTAATCCCAATACACTTTTTGCCCTATTGTTGCTTCTGGAATATGCTGCTTTAGCATACTTGCCTAGTACGCACCCTCTGCACACGTCATCATGTTTGGAGCTAAGAACTGGAACTCCCATAACAGTTTCTCTGAGCATTTTCAAAGCTCCATGGTGTAGATGCCCCATAAGTCTGTGCCATAGTTCATTCAGATCTGATTCTCCACTTAGGTTGCTGCCTAGAAGTGCCATTGGAGACTTGAGATGCAACTTGTATAACTCGTTGCTTCGAGCTCCAATCTGAGCCTTCTTCTTCCAACTTGGATGCTTGACATATACTTTTCTTCCGATAAAGTATACATCATATCCCTTATACTCTAATTAAGACACTGAAAGTAAATTCATTCCCATACCTGGCACATGCAGCACATTTGTGGCTTAGAGATTGTCTCCTGCTTCTGTTTGAAATGCATACACTTTGTCTTGTTTCCTGTAGTAATTTGGAAGTTAATCTGTTCTTCTTGATAGTTGGAGAAATGATCTCTTTCTCTAGTCATATGGGCTGAAGCCACGCTATCAATATACCAATCATCTGATGATGCGGTGCTTGATAAGCACACACATTCCTTTTCCATCCTAGCGACCAGCTCTGACAAAACTCGATCTTCCATCTTCTCCGTGCTTTTCCTTTCCCGGACAATTTCTGCAGAAGGAATGCGTAAGCCCTTGGGTATACGATTTTCTACCAAGGCAACACCACAAATCCCATTTGGCGTAGACCCTCCTGCTTCCTTGCCTAGCCTTGCTCTGATACCATGTGAAAATTTCAACTTGAAATCCTATTGCATTATCTGATGTTATTTCTTCTAATTATTATTCAGAAATAAGTTATTTGTAGAAATCTCTTCAGTAAATTGTGAAAATTTATAATCTAAAATTCTACTGCAGCGACTAATTTATTTCTCCTACTTATTTTTCACAATAAGTTATTTACAAAAACCCTTCAGTAAACATCAAAATAAATTCTACTGTAGTTATCACATAATTTCATAGAGAAAAGAACAGTGAAATATAAGCACAAGAATCAGTCACATCAACACAATTGTTTTTGGACAATTATCCCCAGAAAAACCCAATGCGGGAAAACCGGTGCAACAGATGAGGGTTTATTTATTATTCTTCAACAACAATATCTTTACAAGGAATGACTTGCAGAATTATGAAGAAACTTTCATGAAAACAACTTAGATAATTTTCTTCCAGCCTCTGGAGAAATTCTAACACCCAAGAGACCCTCTGGCCTCCACTGCATGATCTTCTTTAGAGGGACTTCGTGAGGACTGCGTCCTCAGCTATGCTGCCTCTCTGCGTTGTCCCTTTGCACTACCCCTCTGTTGATTTGCATCCCTCTTCTTTGGTCTCTGAATGATGTTGATACCCTCCTCTTCTTTCGCCCTACAACTCTCTCTCTAAAATCTAATTCTAAATTTTGAAGAATCAACTTCCCTCGGGTTATTGAGTATTTGTCTGACTTACTTTCCAAATGGCCCTCAATCCTTCCTTTATAATCTTTTCATTGACAAATCAACGACCCAGATTAGACCTAGATTAAAAGTCTAATCAATGGCTAAGATTAAATCTTGACTTGATCTTTGTTCTCTAGAAGATTCACATCGGTTTTATTAATACCCATTTATTATTTAATTTCCCTTAGTTTAGACTTAGGGTCCACATTAAAATAATTAATTATTTTATTAAAACATGAACCGAGTGGAATTTCCACAAATGGTTTCTGGGTTCTTTGGAATGCAAGTGTTTAAGCCTCCATACCAAATTTGAGACTTAGATCACTTTCCGATGCTACAAAAATCAACACTCCCTCTTAGCGAGGAAAGTGCTCTAGCAGTTTTCCTGCTGCATACTGCTCTGACCATGGAGCATCCTCGACATTGTTGAAATTCATCAACCACTGCGCTGTTGTTTCCACTGTATTGTTGTCCATGATACTGCCATTATCACTCCCTCATCTGTACTGCAACTCGCTCTTAGTACTGCACTCATTTGTTTCTGCTACTGAAACGTATTCTGAATCATCCCCAACTTCTCCCTGAAATAAACAAACTTTGTTCTTCCCAGAGCCTTAGTGAGGATGTCTGCCACTTTTTGTCTTGTCGGAGTGTACTGTAACTGTATTGCTCCCCACTTGACACAGTCTCTAATAAAATGACACCTAATGTCAATGTGCTTCAACCAATCCTGAAACACCAGATTTTTAGAGAGCTTGATGCAACTTTGATTATTGTTGATCAGTGGTTGTCATTGATGTCAACCCAAGCAGCACCAGGGGCTACCCCGATCTTGCATGGGAATTTTGACCTACCAAATTACCATATTTCGAGTCAAGGATATTTTTCATGGTTTCTACTTGTTGAGATGTTTCTGCTGATATATGGCACACCACATAACTCTTCACGGTATGAAAGATATTCATGTTTGAAGTTAGTAACCCCAGTTAATGGGCTAAAACCCCATGGGGTTGTGGCATGACACTAATCATTGGTTGTGGTCATTGAACAATCAATAATTAATAATTTTTAAGCTTCTAAAATCCCTTCCACGTTCACTTGTTGAAGACCCTCTCAATCTAAGCATTTATGTAAATTGTGATCCTCATATCCTCCTCATGTAGGGATTTCGCGACTTGAAACAGGTCATCGTGGCATTTTCGCTATAATTTTTTTCTACGAAGGTTCAGAAGCTGAAATTTTTAAGAGGCGAAGCCGAAATCCTGAGGAAGCTCGTTTAAAAATTTCAGGTCATGGTGCGCAATATTTTCGGAGATATGATCTGTGGAAGTTAGGCTTTTTGCAAGCTCCTGAACTTCATCTCAAAGAGGTGACCTTGGAAAAATCGTCATAGCTCTCTCTCTGAGTATCAGATTGGAATTCTGTAAAAAGTGGAAGATAGTGCACGGACTGTAGTTTACTGTATATCAATTTTAGAGCTGAATGAGGAAACAATGACATGTGGCACGCTGTACAAGTTCACTCTACTGAACGAGTCCATAATTAGTTCATTGTGAGAGATTGGGCATAACTTTGTCTTGAAGAATCCAAATTAGGTTAGACTTGTGGCACTGGAGAGAAGACTCAAAGGACTACTACAAGACCGAAAATCACATATTGGGGATCTAAAATAACAAAGATACACCAAATTCAATATCGAGCTCCTAGAAGGCAAGAAAAAGCTGGATCATGTGATGTCAAGGGCTACAAAGGACCAAACTTTTTAGGGCTGCAAAGCAAAGCAAGGTGCAGCAGAGGTAAGCTCCAGGCAAGTATATTTTTTATATTCATGTCCATCTCTTAATTGCATTAGGTTCTTTGTATTCTAATTTATTTATTTTTTGTTTAGCACTGACATATGCTCTGCAGGATGAGGTAAGTTTTGCTATTATCATGTCATGGGTATTTCCTTGAAGACTTTTTGCAGGTATTATATATTCATTAAGATAAGACTCAATGCATGATATAATGTTCTGAAGAGTGAGAAAGGGTAGTGTTGTCGCACAGATTGTCCAGGCACCGCGACAACGACTCAGATTGGGGGCTGTCACCCTTATTCCCAATCTCTCTATTTAAGTTGTCTCCTTGCCAACTAAGGGAGGTAGACCCTATTAGAAATGAAGATGATAAATCCAGGAGACACAGCTAAAACATCAAGTACTTGATAGAAATGAACGAGATTCCACAGATCTAAATTAGATTTCATGTTTAAAACCAGTGCCTTATGGAGTCAAATAGAATCCCGCTATGCGATTACAAACAAGTAAGTGACGATTAACTGCTGCTTATTAAAACATGATTGATCACAATGATATTTAATGAAAGACACCACAACCATGTATTAAAATATCTTAAACCCACAGCAATATTATCACAAGATGAAAATGCCCGAGATTTGCAATATTTCCAGATTTATGATGCTTCAATTAATTTCGATCCAGAAAATGTTTCTATAGTCAAAACTTTAGATAAAAAAAATTAGCACACTTGACTATAAAAGATATTTTTTGAGAAATTTTTCCAAATTTTATATTTTTTTTGTATTTTCTAAAATTTTAAGATTTTGAAAAAAAAAATTATTTTTTATTTTTTAAATCTAAAATTCAAAATCTAAATCTAAGACTAACTAAATATAAAAAGGCTCTAATTTTAACAAAATTTAAACTCTAAATTTAATCTTAAAAGAAACTAAAATTAAAACTAAAGCTAATATTAAAATATAAAATCTAAAGCTAAACAAATTAACTAAGTCTAAACTACATCTAAAATAAAACAAGTCAAACTCTAACTAAAAATAAACAAAACGACAAAATTCTTAAATCCGATTAAAACTAAACCATATGAAACTAAAATCTAAAAGTGAAAATAAAATCTATCTATACACTAAATGAAAACGGACATATATACATGTGAAGGCTATCAAGAATTATGCGTGTGTTCTCTTTGTCGTTTGCAGATCAGACAGAAATGAGCACGACGGCGGCAGAGGAAATCCACGGGCAGAGGTATGGAGGGTTTGAACGCAGAGATAAATGAAAGATTGAAGGGCGGAAAAGCTTGGACGGACGCAAGAGAGGTGACGGGTTTGAGAATTTGTGAGAAGGGTGGAAGGTTTGACGGCGAGGGAGAGAGGTAAAGAGCGAGGTTGTCTTGCAGAGATAGGAGCACGTGAGGAAATCTGAGTGTATGGAATGGAGGACGCAGGTCGATGATGAAATGATGGGCAGAAGCTCGATTTGAAGATGCAGAGAGGAAGGACGGCAAGCATACAGATGGATCTGAGGGAGATGCTGACAGCAGCAAGGAAGATGTGAACCCAGTTCAATAAAAGAACGTCCAGCAATTTCAAATTGTTCCAAAATTTAGATTTTCAAAGCTTCTTGAAACCAATAACGCCCAGATTTGCCCACAGTGGGGGTTCTGAGGCCAGATCTGGCCTTTGGAGGCTAGATCTGCCTTAGATCTAAATTTTTTTTTCCGATTTGAACAGTTAACCTGCAACAATCAGTCAAATCTGAAGATACACATCAAGAAATGATTAAACCCTCACAATCCTAAAAAAATTTACAAATTTACAACTATTTTACAAATTTAAAACCCTCATGGTCAGATCTGAATCCGTTTAGCACAATTTTCAGAAGTTTAAAATTTTTAGTGAGAGGCACAAGCCTTCGAAACCCTGCAAAATCACAAATATCGTAAGATAGACCCGGAAATTTAACAAATAAAGAGCTTATCAGATTTATGTTTATTGAGAGTCGGCTGGTCCAACCGAAGACTTCCCCAGACGCCCAATCTTAAAAATATTCCCTGCACACTTAGATCTGAATCTTAGATCGATAGAGATTTAAGAAAACAACATGAGACCTTTGCAGAAAAATCAGAATGTTATTTTATAAACCCAGAAAACTGCACAAGATACCTGTATGCAGATTAATCCATGAAGGCCATCAACCATAAAACACAAGAAACAAAGTAGCAGAGTTTAGAGACAATTCACCACATAGATCTGAGAAGGAACATCCAGATTTGTAACCCCAAAGTCTTTATGCTTTATTCCTCAAAAAAGTTTACAAGAGCTTCTAAGAGCAAGTGCACGATCCTGAGATCGGATGATTCAAAAATGAGAAAGACCTCTAAATTTATAGGACAAGATCTCTAACGGCTAGTTTGGATGATCCTCGTCAAAATAATCTCAACCGTCCAAAAGATTTAATTATCTTTTAATCCGAAGCGTTGAAATTAAAATTTTGGGGAAAAAATGAATTTATCATTTAATTCAATTTTAATTAACTCAAAAATATTATTTTTGAGTTAATTACCCCAAAATTTTGACCTTGACTTAACCACCAAGGCCCAAGGGTCCAATATTTCTTAAAATTCGCAATATTCCCTTGGCCTGGGGCTTTCAAAATCATTTTCCAAGGATCCACAAATTTTGCCTTTAAAGATTTAATCCTAATTTAGGACCCTAAATTAATTAAATTTCTGGTTTAGGATTTTATTAATTAATTGACCAGAAAATTTAATTAATTGACTAAGAGGGGATTATAATTATTTTTCCCACCCTCTTTTACATGAGACAATACATTTACATACATGAAGGGGGAATACCCATTCGTATAGACCCTCAAATAAATACCCAATTCTGCGACTTAAAACATGATCTAGTAGACCAAGTAGTTGAAACTACTTTTACAAGGACTCGATAAAAAACACTAGGACTCACTTAGCATGCTGATGACAAATTCCACCCTAGCTTTGGGGTGAGGCTGGAGGGAAAAACTCTGTCGATCACTTTAGTGAATCAATGAGACAAAAAACCTCCTAGGATGGAAGTCATCAACAACATACTAGGCTTACCTAGGTTGTTACATACATGGACAGTCTTACTTAGATCATTTACATTATAAAATGCAGAATGGGTTTACATCATTATAAAAACTGTCGATTGGCGATGAAATTTGGATGACACGAGCCTCGAACATGATAAGTCCCATTTGAAAAAATGGGGGTGTACTGCTATGGGGTCGTTGACAAAGTGTGGTCAACAGGTAGCATGTCAAGAGCGATAATCAAGGTGCAGAACAACAGCAAGAAGTTCACCACATGAAGTCTTCACGTGGGCAGCATTTCATACAATCATTGTAAAGGTATCATTGTAAAAGCATCATTGTAAAATTTGTACAAGTTTCTATCTGCCAAGAATTGAAGAGGTAGTGTCGGGAGGTCTAGGATCATCATTAGGTATTTGTGTCATAGTTGGGGTTATGGTTTAGTGTGTCTTCTTCTTCTACATCATTCTATATCATTGTAAAGTGGATCATTTTCTCTGGTACAGGAGTCCATTCTTCTTTTATTCTTCTATAGGGTGGTAGGGTGGTGCTAGGCTGGTTCATGAAGTCACCAACAGGTTCAAGCCTGTGAAAACTTCAGGGTGGTAGGGTGGTGCTAGGTTGAGTTGTAGCTCATTGGGTGTTGGGGCATCCATTCAATTGACTACTAAAGAATCTTGGGCGTTGGAGCGTCCATCCAGTGGGAGTTGGAGAAGAATGCTTTTCTAGATTTTAGGAAGTTGGAGCTTTCTTTTCAATTGGAGTTGAATATTAAAGAATTACTAGAAAAGCATTCAGGTGGTTTTTGTTCCGGAGGGGGTTTCCACCTTAAAATTGTGTGCATTTGTGTTCCTTTTGTTTACTGTTGTCATTGTACAAACACTGATAATAATTGAAGATTAACTAATGCTCTGAAAGATTAATAATAATATTAATTGGAAGGAATACTAATTCACCCCCCCTCTTAGTATTTCCAACAATTGGTATCAGAGCTTGGTTCCTTCAATAGTAGTTTAATAATTGGAAGGAGGTCATGGAGCATACCAAGAATGGTGTACCTCTGTTCAATGAAAATAATTATGCACTCTGGAAAGGAAGAATGGTCTATCTCTTGGCACAAGGTTACGAAGTATGGGACACTGTTCAAAATGGCTTTACACCAACTGCGGATGAACAAGGTAAGAAGAATTTGGTAAATGATGCAAAAGCAAAGAATATTATTATCAATGGACTTATTGAATCTGTTTATCATAAGGTGTTAGGTTGTAAAACCGCCAAAAATGTATGGGACAAGCTTGAGAATATATATGAGGTGACTCAAATGTCAAAGAAGCAAAGCTTCAAATCTACAGAGCAAAATTCGAGCAACTCAGAATGAAAGAAGATGGCAACATTGCGGCATACTTCCAACATGTTGATGAAATAACCAACACTCTTGAAGGATTGGGAGAGCCTGTTGACGAGAAGACTATTATATGAAATATTCTTAGAACATTACCAGGAAGATTCAACCCAAAGGTATTGGTCTTAGAATACAGTGCAAATCTGGACAAACTCAGCAAAGAGGAATTACATGGAGTTCTCATAGCATATGAAATGAGACTTGATGAAGAAGAGCGTACTTCACATCTAGAAGTTGCATTCGTTGCATCTAAGAAAACCAATAAGGACAAACAACCTTCAAAGGAAAAGACCTGCCCCTGTAAGTGTGAAGAAAAGGAAGATGATGAAGAAGGTCTTTCAGATGGAGAATATGCTTATTTTATGAGAAAATTAAAAAATGGTAAGGGAAAATTCAAAGGTAAACTTCCATTGATATGCTTTGGCTGTGGTGAGGTTGGGCATTTTGCAGCAAAATGTCCGAACATAAGTGATGGCAGCTCAAAAGGAAAGAAAGGCTTTAAGAAATTCAACAAGCAAGGCAAAAAGAAAGGATTCAAAAGGAACTTTCTCTCTAAAGAAGATAGCTCATCATTCGATGAAGACAGTGACAGTGAAGAAGAAGCCAATGAGAGAGTACTGTTTATGGCCAAGCACAATAAACAAGAGGTATCAAACAACGAAGAAGAAGGGTTGACCATAGAAGAATTTTCTAAGGAGGTAATCAGGCTTATAAAAGAGCTCAAGGCTGAGAAGATCCGTTTCAATACTCTTGAAGAACAAGGTCAAGGTCTCAAAATTGAAGTTGAAGAACACAAATGTATTGAAGAGTCACTTCAAAAGAAGTTGGAAGAAAGCAACCAAGAAAGGGACGCATTAGAAGCCGAAGTAGTCTCGCTACGTAAGGAAGTGAAGAAGGGAAAAACTGTCCAAAACTATGCCAACAACTCAAGGGCATTGGAAGAACTCATCAACAATCAATGATCTTACAACGATAGAATTGGCCTCGGTTACAATGAAGAAGCAGGACCTTCTACAACAAAATACAATGAACCTATGAGATATGACATGTATGTAGACTTCATTAGACAAGATTCGCAAGAACAGCCTTGGAAGACAATTCCTCGATGAAGATTTCCATCCAGGTACCAACATATTTTTCATGGCTATTGTTATTCATGTGGAAAATTTGGTCATAAAGTTGTAGAATGTCGCGCGTACCCTAGGAACCAATACAATTCCAGGAGTCTTTCAAATATGAACCTCCCAGGGCTCAACGAAACATCAATATATTTGAACATTTAAGAAATAATATGAAATGTTACAAATGTCAAAACTTTGGACACATAGCCAGAGAATGTAGACCTGAAAATCCTCCAGAAGAATCTTCAAAGCCACAGAACAAATGAACATGGAAGAAGAATAACACTGATAATTGTGCTCTCGCTCTCAAGGCTCAAAACAACAAAGATGTGTGGTATGTTGATAGCGGTTGCTCAATGCATATGACTGGAGATAGAAAGAAATTTGTATCTCTGAAAGAGAAGAAGGATGGAACCATATCCTTTGGAAATGATGGATCTTCAAATGTTATAGGATCAGGTACCGCCACTCTCAGAAGCAAAGATGTTCTAGCCAAGAATGTTCTTTTGGTTGAAAACATGAATTACAATCTACTTAGTGTTGGACAAATGTGTGATCAAGGACACACAATGCTATTCAACTCCACAAAATGTGAAATCAGGAAAGGCAGGTATGGTAAAATTGTGGCTACAACAAGTTGAGCTCCAAACGACATATATGTTCTGGATGAAGCAACTAAAGCATGTCTACTAGCTAAAGAAGATGAAAACTGGTTATGGCACAAACGAATGGGTCACATAAACTTTGACAATCTTGTCAGGATAAGCAAAAAGGAAGCAGTACGAGAAATGCCGAAAATCTCAAAACCTTCCAACACGCTATGTGAGGCTTGTCGGCACGGCAAGCAAACAAAAGTCGAATTTAAAACAAAAGAACACTTTGCATCACATCCATTGGAATTGATACATACTGATCTTATGTGGTCCTGTGAGAACAAAAGGCTTAGATGGAGAATTATATTTCATGTTAATGATAGATGACTATACCAGGATGATAGCCGTCAGTTTCCTAAAGAAAAAATCTGAAGCATTTGAGTGCTTTAAGATCTACAAGGAGTTGGTCGAAAATGAAACTGATTTGAAAATAAAGTGTCTAAGATCAGATAATGGCGGAGAATTCACTTCCAAATTATTTCAGCAATACTGTGATGAAAATGGAATAAAAAGACAATTTTCAACAACATGAACACCTCAGCAAAATGGAGTTTCTTAAAGAAAGAAAAAAACCGTACAACAATGGGTAGAACAATGTTGAAAGACTCAAAATTAGATGAAAAAATCTGGGTTCAAGCAATTGATACGACAATCTTCATTATCAATTGAAGTCTTCTCAGAAATAATTGCAACAAGACCCCATATGAATTATGGAAAGGAAAATCGGCTAATGTAAAATATTTCAGAATCTTCAGAAGCAAACGTTATATCAAAAGAAAAGATCAAAAGTTGGGTAAGTTTGAATCACGTGTTGACGAAGGTATCTTTGTTGGTTACTCATGCAAAAGAAAGGCCTATAAATGCTATAATCTAAGACGAAAACAGATAGTGGAGAACATAAATGTTACATTTGATGAAGATGGTGTTCTAACGAATAATGACAAGGATCTAGAATCTTTGAAACTTGAGACAGAGGCTGAAAAAGAGACAGAGAAAATTGTATAACAATGTAATATTCCGATTTTTGGTATCACCCATGACAGGGCTAGGAGGGACTTCCAGAGTTAGGAGCAGACAGGTCACATGTATAGATTGGTGCTATCAGTGGGCTCAGGAGTTTTCCGGAGGAGTTTTGAGGAGTTTTCATGGTGTTCGGAGGCATTCGCTTGATATAATCCATCATCCGAGCAGTTTGGCTTTCGTTTCGATGCATTCCGATAACTTTCGGAATTTTGAGTTATTTATGGGCTTAACTCAGCTGATTATGCTCAAGGTGGCATTTCGGGAGGAATACACGATGGAACACCTTAGTGTAATAGCTCATTGGAACTGGGACGAGGAGACCTACGCGATGGGATAGTTAGACACAGATTTCAGTGATCAGAGGAGGCGTGGTAGCCAATTTACCCTTTTCTGTATTAAAAAGGAATATTTTAATAAAAGGAAAAAGTGCTCCATGAATAAAATAATAATAAAATAATGCTCTAGAAGGCTCCAAGGGATCTATAAAAGAAAGGGAGGAGGCCATTGGGAGATATCTTTGGAGTAGATCATTTTCTTGTGTATGAGAGGTTTGAGAACATGGATTCTCTACTTCAGCCGTAGCCCCAGGACAGAAACCCTCGGGTGAGTTGTGAGTGTTGGACGGAAACCCAACTCTCTTTGAGGAGACTTCATTCAGAAGTTTCACAGAGCTTTAGTGATATTGGAGTGAGGATCATTCAAATCTTCAACGGGAGCTTCAGTGGATTCAGTGGTAGCTATTGCCGGAGGGAGAGGGCAGCAGTCAGTTTTGGAGGCCATTGCCGGGTAGCAGTGTAGCAGATTTTCTTGAGGCCAGTTGTATTTCATTTATCTCAGCTATCTTTTATTTCAGCTTGTAACCCCAGTGATAATATAATAAAGCTGAGTTATATTCCTGCATTATGGTGTTATGGATTTGCATGTACTTGTATGTTTAATTTTACATGGCAATCTTCTGTAAGTAGATGTTGATTTTGCAGCATTTTGTGGAGTTTATTTATTTATCTGCATTTTTAGTAAAAATATCCCATCCGGGATATTACGGTGGTATCAGAGCCGTGATCTTGGCTTAGTTGTGGGATTGATCTGGAAAAACCAAGTTCAAGGGTTTGACTGTAGAAGAAGATTGAGGGTTTATATTGGAGGTACCAAAAGAAATTATCGCTAGAGGAAGTCGAAACCCAGTCCCTGTTGCAGAATGAAGAGTAAAAAGGGGCCAACAGCATTGTGTTTGATCGATTTATGCTTCACGGGACTTCCGAAGACTTTGCAAGAAGGGCCACAATAGTTGTTTTTATTTCTTGTGCGTGGAGTGTGAAGGTCGATTATGTTGAAGGGAATTAAAAAAAAAAATTAGCGAGAAACATTAGAAGGGTTGAGCCTTATCAAATGATGTATTTTTGGTGACTGTCCAAATTCTATTGAAGCCGAGTCAGTTTAAACCGAAATTCAGTGGAAATCAATTCGGGAGGTCGAATCCCTTTGCTGCTGATTTGACCAAGCTCGCACCAATTTTGGGCATATTTCTGACATTGAAATCGCAGAGATGAGTACATTTGAATAGAGGTTGTGCTTCGAAGGTCGAGAGCGCACTGGTGGCAGGAGCCGAGTTCAAATAAAGACCGACATTGTTGACTAATTATCGGAAGAACAATAACTGCGGGTCGAGCATGTGATCGTGGGAGAGCTCATTGATGAATGGCGTAATATGCTGGGCAGATATTGCTGCTGCATTAATACAGTGTACGCATCACCGACAGAGACAGAATTCCATCAAGCAGGATGTGACATCTTTAGTGGGGCTCTGAATTTCTGAGTGGGGGCCGTCTGGAAAGCTGAAGATCGTGAGTGGGATCGTTGGTGCACCCACTGCCGGGATTGAAGGCCGAAGTCTCCGCGCAAGACACCAACGAATTGGAGTCACGTGTTGGTGCAACTCGTAACCTTCGTCGTGGTTTAAGCCTGAGGTATGTAACCAGCGGGAGAAACTCGTGTGTATAGAAACGACGGAGTTGAATTGGCGTCATGCGCACAACAGTAGAGCCGAAACCGTGAGTCAACGCATGGGAGTTGAACGATTGACTACAGTGACCTGTGCAAATACAAGGATATGACAAGGTTGCTACTATTATGAAGGTCGTGCTTAAATATCAGTTGAAGGTGGGTTTCATTTCTAGTCCGGTCGTGGGAATAATCCGATTAGCAGCGATTAATCTGAATATTGCCTCTGACAAACTCCTTGGAGAATTTTCAAGACAGAATTCTAGAGTTTGGCATTTGACCAAATGCTTTTTCCAAATATTTCCGGTCGAGTTTCATTCGTTGGGACGAAGTCGCAGAGCAAGAGGGGGACAAGATAGAGATATGTGGAGGACCGAACTGCCAGAATCTTGTAAAGGCCAAATTAATTGGAACTCGAATTGCATTAAATCGATTAGAGCTTGAACTTGCCAGTCGATCATTTTGGGAGGAAAATTTCAAATCAATTAATGTTGGGGCCGAGTATATCTTCCTCACAGGAAAGCTTATAATTTTTCGCTGAAGCTGAGGGCATCATTTTATTGGAGGTTGAGATTATAAATTTGGCAGTGTCGTTACCATATCTGATTTGGTCTCAAAAGGCTAAATCCATTGGGCTAGATTTACACTTAATTCTCAGAGGATCGATTCTCTGTTGGTGGGTCAAATTTATTATTTCCTAGCTAGCGCAAATATTCCTCTAGTTCTAAGCATATTTACAGTATTGTGGGCAGAAGTTTGATAGGGGTCTGATCTCTAATAATTATATATTTTGAAAGGGCTGAATTTGTGCCTCATAAAGGAGGGTCGAGATTCAATTGTTTTTGTGTGACTAATAAATTGTAGAGGAAGACTGAATGCACTGAATGTCTGATTGTGTTTACCATAGTTTGATTCACCATTGGGCCGCACTTTCATGCTGTAGCAGACTTCCTCTCAGAGGGGCTGAGTGGAATTTGTTTGGAAAATTTTGGTACTTATAGTCGAGAAGCCACTTGTCTGATTGCACTCAATATCAGAGTCTTTCTTCTAGACCTGTAGCAGACCCTTTTGATAGGAACAAGTCGAGTTATTGGCTTCAACAAGGTACGTGATTTATTAAAGAGGCTCGAGTTTGGAGCATGCTTCCTGAATACTATTAGAGGCCCAAGATTATTTGTTGGGTCGAGATTTCCAGACAATACCAGTGAATTATTTTCCAGATTTGAAGCATCATTTTGTAGCAGGACAGAAGTGAAAAGCCATTTACCACCGCTGCAGAAGATGTACTGAAGGCAATCCTGCGTGTGCAAACCAGGTTTCCCTGTTGTTCACCTTTCAATTTTTTTTATCCACATATAACAGTCAGTAGTTCAAATTACTTCTGAATGCAGTTTTTTTTATCATAGTAGTTGACATGAAGTCTTGTTACAAGTGTCATTGTTCAAGCAACAAAAAAAATCTACATATACAAGTAGTTTGTCATGAAACTATTTGTCAAAACAACTCATTAAGAAATTCAACAAACTCAGAAATAGTGACCTAATTATCACAAACGGTCTTGTATTCATTGGTTGAACCATGGAGGGATTCCTAAACAGATTGATGAAAATAAAAACAGAGGTTGGTTCCTTAAACCACCATGCATCAGAAGACCAGAAAACAGAACCAAACAGCAGACCCTTTTCAAAAGGAATTTAAGCCATCCTTCAAAAAGGACAGCCAAAGGATTTACAGGAAGAATTGGGGATTGGACACAAAATCTTTGCACTTGGGACAGATTTGAAACACATGAAGATGTCATGGAGAGTTTTGTCCAAACTAGAAGAGTTTAATGAACTCATGTCTACAATAGACCAAGCAGAAGGGAAGAAACTGATTTGGGCTCTAAAGCCTGCTATGCTCGCTTTTATACAGCTCAAATTCTTGGAGGAACGTTGTGAAGGGGTCACACTTCCAGTTGCAGCTTGCCTCAGGGTACATCATGAAATTGACCGCACCTATAGCCCCATATAATGATGATATTATGAGGAGGATTATGAGGTTGATTGTAGAGACTTTTCAGGATTTGGACAACAGTACAGGCTCTACCTTCAGGAAGAAGCTTGAGATTTTATGGGGTATGGCCACATTCAAGACTTATGTCATCATGATTGACCTTGGGTGTGATGACCTAATTTTGCAGATGTTCCGATGCTTCTTCAGCATTAGGAGACATCATCCTCATACTGTCATAGCACACATGCAGTCCATCTTGTCATCATGTATGAGAGACCATGAGACCATTGGCCAAGAATTGCAGACCCGGTTGTTGAGCATTTGGAGGAGAGAGTAGTTGGTCTCACCTGCTGCTTATGAGCTAGCCCAAGGGTTGGTTGAGCAGAATATTGGGCTATTCAGCAGACAGTTGACCAGGGAGGAGCTGCTCCAGTTTGGTGGGTCAGGCAGCAGAAATGAGCTGAGGAGGAAGGGACTTTGCTTCATTTGCAAAGAACCTCGGGGGCCTGATCACTCATGTTTGAGAAATGCAGATGAGGTGGCAGAGGTAAAGCAGGTAGACGTTCCTTCTGTATGCCAAGATGAGGACTCTTCCTCAGATGAAGTCCATGGGGTCATATGAGGATGCTTTTGGGGAGCGAGAGCAGCGATGCAGAGATGATGATGACAGTAGACCAGAGCTGTGTTCTAGTGTGCAGGGTGAGCAGTCAGGGGACTGTATAGGAGATACTCTGGGTGATGAGTCCCCTATGACGATTCAGCCAAGGCAGCATATGAGGGAGCCTGAGTCAGCAGAGGAAGATGCTATTCACATCAGGCATGATATTCCTTTGGGGGAGAGCCAGATGGGCGCCCACATTGAGCCTATGATGGATATGCAGCTAATATTGGGGTGAGCCTTTGAGGTGGAGCAGTCAGATGCACAGACACCGAGTACAGTGACAACAACTACAGATCCATATCCTCTGGAAATTTTGGAGGTTGATGAGATAGTTCTGCAGGAGGCTAGTAGACAACAGGAGCATTACATTCCCAATCAGGAGGGGGGTGAGCTGTTGGAGACGGTAGAGCATCCATTGATGGGTTGACACATTGAGGAGGTGCAGATAGATGTACACGCAGTGGGCAGAGCTGCAGTGTTTTCAATGGGTAGCACTCTCCATGAGTACATCGACGGGGCTTACAACATATCTTGCCCACTTTGGCCCATTATAGAGAGAGGGGCTTTCTTCTACAAGCAGCTTCCATTGGCAGACAGGGCAGAGCAATGGGAGTTGATTACAGGCTGGCAGCAATACTCTGGGCATGTTCCATGTGAAGTTGTTGCTACATTGGATTCTTCTTCCAGGATGGACTGGCGGGAGATCATGAGTTGGTACCCTCTTGATGGTACGGTATTCTTCGCAGGGAGCATAGCAGAGCGGGGGCCCTCAGAGATAGTAGATGTTACAGATTCCAGTTGGCAGGAGGGGGCACAAGTCGTCGTTTCTTCAGCACTCCATCCCGATTTCAGGAGAGCAGGATCAGCGTGGGATTGAGTCAGGACTTGGATTGGAGAGAGGTGATGAGTTGGTATGCAGTTGGTGGGACAGCATATGGAGTTACAGGTACAACACAACAGGAGCCCAGGAGCATTGATGCTTGTTGGTGGTCTTCACCTCTTAGCGCATCAGCTATAGCTAGAGGCAGTGCGCAGCCTGAGCCGTGGGACTTGGGCAATGATTGGCCATGGTGGCATTGGGATTCAGGAGGATTGTTTGTTGGCTGGTACAGTGAGAGATCAGTTTGGGATCTTGACATTGAGGGGTCTATTCCGAGTGGTTTGACACAGGTGCATAGCAGCGCCCAGAGGTTTGTATGGGATCCAGGCATTGGGCCTCAGTTGCGGCAGGCCAACAGAGTGGCCCACATATTTCGATTGCTTGAGGGCAAGCAATCTAGGGGCGGAAGGTCTGTAATATTCCCATTTTTGGTATCACCCATGACAGGGCTAGGAGGGACTTCCAGAGTTAGGGGCAAACAGGTCACATGTACAGATTGGTGCTATCAGTGGGCTTAGGAGTTTTCCGGAGGAGTTTTGAGGAGTTTTCATGGTGTTCAGAGGCATTCGCTTGATATACTCCATCATCCGAGCAATTTGGCTTTCGTTCTGATGCATTCCGATAACTTTCGGAATTTTGAGTTATTTATGGGCTTAACTCAGTTGATTATGCTCAAGGTGGCATTCCGGGAGGAATACACGATGGAACACCTTAGTGTAATAGCTCATTGGAACCGGGACGAGGAGACCTACGCGATGGGACAATTAGACACAGATTTCAGTGACCGGAGGAGGCGTGGTAGCCGATTTACCCTTTTTTGCATTAAAAAGGAATATTTTAATAAAAGGAAAAAGTGCTCCATGAATAAAATAATAATAAAATAATGCTCTAGAAGACTCCAAGGGATATATAAAAGAAAGAGAGGAGGCCATTGGGAGATATCTTTGGAGTAGATCATTTTTTTGTGTATGAGAGGTTTGAGAACGTGGATTCTCTACTTTAGCGGTAGCCCCAGGACGGAAACCCTCGGGTGAGTTGTGAGTGTTGGACTAAACCCAACTCTCTTTGAGATACTCTTATCTTAAGTTTCACAGAGTCAAAGGATATTGGACTCAGGTGGGTCTTATGAGACACCTGAGTCAAAGGGGATTTGTAGTCATGTCGAGGGGAGAGAGGGCAATGTACGGCTCTTGGAGGCCACTGCTGCAGTTGCAGTTACATTTTCTTTGAGGCTGCCGCCTTGTATTTCATTTACCTCAGCTATCTTTTATTTCAGCTTGTAACCCCAGTGATAATATAATAAAGCTGAGTTATATTCCTGCATTATGTTGTTATGGATTTGCATGTACTTGTATGTTTAATTTTACATGGCAATCTTCTGTAAGTAGATGTTGATTTTGCGGCATTTTGTGGAGTTTATTTATTTATTTGCATTTTTAGTAAAAATATCCCATTCGAGATATTACAAACAAGAAGTAACTATCAACCAGGAAGAAGTAAATAACGATTATCAAGATATACCGGAACAACAACAAGAAGCTCCTCTAAAGAGAACAAAAGAATGGATTCAAAAGAACCATCCATCAAATCAAATCATTGGTGACATAAATGAAGGTTGACAACTTCGTTCATCACAACAAACTCACATTGCTTTTCTAGCAAGCTTTGAGCCTAGTAGTTTTGAGGAAGCCAGCCATAATGAACATTGGGTAGCAACTATGAATGAAGAATTGGATCAAATCGAGAAGAATAACACCTGGGAATTAGTTTCATGACTAAAAGATAAAAATGTCATTGGGACTAAATGGGTGTTCAGGAACAAATTGAATGAAGATGGACAGGTTACCAGAAACAAAGCAAGATTGGTTTGCAAAGGCTATGCACAAGTGGAAGGAATTGATTTCGACGAAACATTTGCACCAGTTGCCAGAATGGAAGCCATCCGAATGTTTCTTGCCTATGCATGTTCAAGAAAAATCAAAGTCTACCAATTGGATGTTAAGTCAGTACTTTTGAATGGTGAATTAGGAGAAGAAGTTTACATCGAATAACCTGAAGGTTTTCTACTATCAGAAAAAGAAGACTATGTTTGCAGGTTAAAGAAGGCTCTATATGGTCTCAAGCAGGCTCCCAGAGCATGGTATGCTCGCCTTGATGGATATCTACGTAAACAAGGTTCAAGAAAGGTACTGCTGATAGCAATCTTTATGTACAAATAGATAAAGATAATTTAACAATCGTTGAGGTATATGTGGATGATATAATATTTGGTAGCAATGATGATCGACTAAGTAAGAAATTTGCTACAAAGATGAAAAGTTACTTAGAGATGTCTTTACTTGGTGAGCTGACATACTTCTTAAGGCTTCAAATATCTCAGCAAGAGAAAGGAATATTTATATTTCAAGCCAAGTACATCAAGGAAATGCTTAAGAGATTCAAAATGGAAGATTGCAAACCCGTGTTTACCCCGATGGTAACAGGTTGCAAATTGAGCATAGACGACTCATCTAAGGATGTGGATCAGAGGTTGTATGGATCTATGATTGGTAGTCTTCTATATGTAATAGCCGCTCGGCCAGATGTTATGCAAGCAGTTGGACAAGTAGCAAGATTCCAAGCAGCACGAAAAGAATCACATATTATTGTCGTCAAAAGAATTCTTCGATATGTATAGGGCACAACAGAATATGGCTTGTGGTGTCCCAAGGGTAACAATCTCATTATTCAAGCCTTTACAAAAGTGGATTGGGCAAGAAGCATTGATGATTGTAAGAGTACTAGTGGAGCAACATTCTATCTAGGTGGTTGTCTCGTATCATGGTCGAGCAAAAAGCATTGTATCATTGTACTGAGTCATTGTAAAAGCATCATTGTAAAATTTGTACAAGTGTCTATCAGCCAAGAATTGAAGAGGCAGTGTCGGGAGGTCTAGGATCATCATTAGGTATTTGTGTCATAGTTGGGGTTATGGTATAGTGTGTCTTCTTCTTCTACATCATTCTATATCATTGTAAAGTGGACCATTTTCCTTGGTACGGGAGTCCATACTTATTTTATTCTTCTATAGGGTGGTAGGGTGGTGCTAGGCTGGTGCATGAAGTCACCAACAGGTTCAAGCTTGTGAAAAATTCAGGGTGGTAGGGTGGTGCTAGGTTGAGTTGTAGCTCATTGGGTGTTGGGGCATTCGTTCAGTTGACTAGTGAAGAATCTCGGGCGTTGGAGCGTCAATCCAGTGGGAGTTGGAGAAGAATGTTTTTCTAGATTCTAGGAAGTTGGAGCTTTCTTTTCAATTGGAGTTGAATATTAAAGAATTATTAGAAAAAAATTCAGGTGGTTTTTGTTCGCGAGGGGGTTTCCACCTTAAAATTGTGTGCATTTGTGTTCCTTTTGTTTACTGCTGTCATTGTACAAACACTGATAATAATTGAAGATTAACTAATTCTCTGAAAGATTAATAATAATACTAATTGAAAGGAATACTGATTCACCCCCCTTCTCAGTATTTCCAACAATTATCACATAAAATGTTGGTCGCTTCCATCCTTCTCCTGAATAGATTCACAAGCAACTTCCTAAGCCATATGGCTTCACACGAAGCTGTGTTGACTGCAATATATTCCGCCTCAGCTGAGCTCAGAGCTACGGACTTCTGTTTCCTACTGCACTAGGAAGTCATTCCTGATCCAATGTTGAAACAATACCCAGAGGTACTTTTCTGATCTATCAAACTTCCAACCCAATCTGCGTCAGTGAACCCACTCAGTATGATGTCATTGCCTCGGGTGTACTTTAATCTATGCTCAACTGTTCCTCGTATGTATCTGAGAATATGTTTGGATGCTGCCCAGTTCGCCCTCTTTGGTTCCACCATGAATTGACTAAGGGTGTTGACTGCATAACAAATGTCTGGCCTAATGTTAACCAGATACATTAGGGACCTTATGAGTTGTCTGTACAAGGTGGGATCAACTTCTTTATCCTCAAACGTATCAATCTTCTTCCAGTTGGTGATCATTGGAGTAGCCATGGGTCTACTGTGAAAACTTTTGAATATCTCAAACAGAAACCCTACTGTTAATTTTCAAATTTACTTTTCCTACTTACATTAAGTTATTAATGTGAAATATTCAACATTAACATCGAAGTAAATGCATCAAAAGCCTACACATACAGATCTAAGTTGAATACATGCACAATGACAAAGTGACACACAAATATTTTCTGGACAACTGTCCTCGGAAAAACCCAATGTGGGAAAACTAGTCTTCTGGCTGTTGAAGGGTTTTTATTATTATGCAGAGTCTGAGTACAAAATTTCTGGGCAGCAAACTTGGTTGGCCCTACAGAGAAAAACATGGTAATCAATACCTCTATCTTCGGAGATGGAAAATATGGTTGATTCAACCCACAGCGGGGAATTATGAATTCGAGCCCTTTCTGGCCCACCGGAAACCCCAGCGCTACTTTGAAGCCCTCTGCGTCAACCCTGATGGCCTGCATCAGCCCCTGCGCTGCTCAGGAAGGGCCCATGTCACCCCAGACTAGGTTACACTGCCCCTACGCTGCCTTGGATGGCCCTGCGTGGCCCCTGCTGCCTCTGCATGGTCTCTGCTAGACTGCATAGCTCCTGGCTGCCTCTGCGTTGCTTTGGTATGCTACCTCTCTGCCTCGGTTGTACTCTTGGCTAGGGATTAAACCATCCCTTTTGCCAATACTGCCCCTCGTTGCAGGTGAAACACTTCTGAAATTCTTATCAAACCACGCCCTGGAATTTCAGCTTAGTCTCAGTGCTCTGCCACTGTGTGTGTTCTCCAACTGACCCCAAGCCCTCTTCTTATATTTTTCTCGTTGAAACATCAACGATTGTGATCTAATCTTGAATCAACGGTTAAGATTAGAAGATGCTTGATTTGTGTGACTTAAGTCATTTTCATCACATGTTTAATTTAGTTAACTTTAATCTTTTAATTTTTCTAAGTTATACTTAGGGTCCTTAATTAGAAAGATCAATTAATTAAATATCTCTTAAATAGGATGGAATTTCTTAAATTGCTTTTTGGGTCTTGGAGATCTCATGTACTCTAGTCCCTCCACAAAGTTTGGGTGCTAGAGCACATACGATGCTACCTCAAAATCTCCACATCTACTGTCCTGCATCCTGAACCTCTTCAGAATTTCTGTAGCATACCTCCCTTGTCCAAGGAATATTTCACCCTTCTGCTACCAAACTTCCAACCCCAAAAAATAATGCATCAGTCCCAAATCCTTCATGTCGAATTTTTTAGCTAGGTTTTCCTTGCAATCCTTCATGAGCCTAGATGAACCTGTCAGGAATAGGTCATCTACATATAATACCAGAATTAGAGGCTCATTCCCTACTGTCAGATAGTAGAGATTAAGATCTGCGTCACTCTTGACGAATCCCATCTTCTTGCGGTAACCATAAATCCGACCATACCAAGCTCTAGGTGCTTGTTTAAGTCCATACAAGGCTTTTTTAAGCCTGCATACATGAGTCTTCTGCTCATGTGTCTCAAAACCCTATGGTTGTTCAATTTTTTCTTCTTCTTCTATCACCCCATTCAAGAAGGCAGTCTTGACGTCCTTATGGTGAATCTCCCATCCCATGTGCGCTGCAAGGGATATCACGAATCTGATAGAAGTATACCTGGCTATTGGGGCGAAGGTTTCTTCATTGTCTATCCTTGCCTTTTGAGCATACCCCTTAGCCACAAACCTGGCTTTGTATTTTTCCATGTTTCCATCTGCAACATATTTGATCTTGTAGATCCATCTCGAAACTACAACTGATCTGTCTTGAGGCTTAGGTACCACTTCCTAGACATCATTGGTCATTATGGAACTGTACTCTTCCACCTTTACATCTACCCATACTTGATGTTGGTGACTCCTGGAAACTAGAGGGTTCTCCAACCTGAGCCACCAAGGCTTGGTACCTGTCAGGCTGTCTATGCAACCTCTTCTCGTTTCTAGGAGCTTCGGCGAACTCCTATGCGTCCCTCAGAATCAGTCGTAATTCTCGACTCGTTCTTCTGCTGGTAGTGGATGGATCTTCTTGCTCCTCTTCTTGCGAATCTTCCTGAGGTAATACTTTTGGATTATTATGCCTTGGAGAAGCACTGGTACTTGTTTCGGCGGGTTGAAGTGGCTGGACTAATGAGTCATCCTTTGACTGCATTTTGGAAGGCATCTCCCGGGATTTCCTAATAGCTATGTCCTCCATGAACTTTACATCCCTTCGTACTACGATCTTCCTACTGCTAGGAATGTAGATTCTATATGCGTCAGCGTTCTCACTATATCCCACCATATATGCTTTTTCTGTAGTCTGATCAAACTTCTTCCACTTTTCTTCAGGTATATGGCAGTACACCAAAATTCCAAAGATCCTAAAATGACTCACTTCTGGCTTCCTGCCAGTGAAGACACTCTCTAGTGTAATCTTACCTAGTGCCCGTTGAGGAATCCTGTTCTGAATATACACAGTTGTGTTGCATGCTTTTGCCCATAGAAATTTGGGCATATCCTGATCATACAACATTGCCCTAGCTGCTTCAACAATAGTTCTGTTCTTCCTCTCTGCAACCCCATTCTGCTCCGGATTATATGGAGCGGTCCATTCTCTTTTGATGCTTTCCCTTGCGCAGAACTCAGTGAAGTCTTTATCGATATATTCTCCACCATTGTCTGAACGCAATACCTTTATCATTTTCCCTGTCATATTCTCAACCAAAGCTTTAAACTCTTTGAATCAATCATTGTCTTTAAAAAGTAGATCCAAGTTTTCCTAGAATGGTCATCAATGAAGGTGACGAAGTATTTGACACCACTAAGAGCTCTTGTGGACATTGGTCCATAGATATCTGAGTGTATTAATCCCAAAACGCTCTTTGCCCTGCTTACTTCTGGAGTAAGCTGCTTTGGCGTACTTGCCTAGTACGCACCCTTTGCAAGCATCATCTCGTTTGGTGCTTAACTGTGGAACTCCTGTGACAGTTTTTTTCATAATTCTTATAGCCCCATGGTGTAAGTGCCCCATCCTTTTGTGCCATAGTTCATTCAAATATTTTTCACCACTGCTGCCTATTAGTGCCATTGGAGATTCTAACTGTAACTTATACATTTTGTTGCCCCTGACTCCAATTTGGGCCTTCTTATTCCAACTCGGGTGTTTGAAATATACTTTCTTTCCAATGAAGTATACATCATAGCCCTTGTTTTGTAACTGAGAAACAGAGAGCAAGTTCATCCCAAACCAGACGCATGTAGCACAATTGTGGGCCGAAGCCGATCTCCTGCTTCAATTTGAAAAACTATAGTACCTCTTCCAACAGGGGTACATTTATCCTTATTTCTCATGGTGATTTTGAAGTTCATCTGTTCTTCTTTGTAGCTCGAGAAACATTCTCGTATTCCCGTCATATGTGCAAAAGCCCCGCTATCAATATACCAAACCTATGAGGAAGCAAAACTTGATAAGAAAACAACTTCTTCTTCCAATCTGGAAGTCAACACAGAGATGTCGTGATCCATCGTATCATTCATGTTTTCCTCTTTCTCAAGAGAACTGTGTGAACCCTTTCGAGTTGCTGCTCCAGCAACATCAAGATCACTTTCCATTGCAGAATATTCAACTCTGTTGCCCGATCTCTGCTCTGATACCATGCGAAAAATTCTAATCTGAAATTCTATTGCAACAACTGATTTATTTCTCCTACTTATTTTCCACAATAAGTTATTTACAAAAACCCTTCAGTAAACATCAAAATCAATTCTACTGCAGTTATCACATTATTTCATAGAGAAAAGAATAGTGAAATATAAGCACAAGAATCAATCACATCAACATAGGTGTTTTTGGACAATTGTCTCTAGAAAAACCCAATGCGGGAAAATAGGTGCAGCAGATGAGGGTTTATTTATTATTCTTCAGCAACAATCTCTTTACAAGAAATGACTTGCAAAATTATGGAAAAACTTTCATGAAAACACTTGAATTGATTTTTTTCCAACCTCCGGAGAAATTCTGAAACCCAAGAGACCCTCTAGCATACTTATTTTCCACAATAAGTTATTTACAAAAACCCTTCAGTAAACATTAAAATAAATTTTACTGCAGTTATCACATAATTTCATATATAAAAGAACAATGAAATATAAGTACAAGAATTGTTGACACCTAATCCTAAGTGATTGGGTGAGATTGTATATTATTGTAATTTAGTAAATAAGGAAGGCCAAGAGACATTGGGAAGTGAATCCCAATTGCCTCACCTCCATGTATAAGTACACACACAATCTCCATCTAATTCATATTAAGTTTTGCGGAGTTACCTCTCGGTCTGACATGGTATCAGGGGGTCTGAGTGAGGGTCTGTGTGAAGGGGTGGGGGCCGTGAGTAGAGTGAGGGTGAGCGTGTGAGAGTTGGGAGGGTGAGGGAGACGGGAGGAGATGAGTGAGGGACAGCTGAGGGGCTGCGAGGGAGGTGGAGTGCATGAGGGTGTGAAATGGTGAGGAACTGTAAAAAAAAATTGCACAGTAAAATTAAATGTGCAGAGCTGAAATGAGGCAGAATTTGCCCCAAAAAAATTGCAGAATTATTCCAGAATACCAGAATGCGAGGAGCAGTAAAACAGAAAACTGAATGCACAATGACAGTGTGCAAAAATGCAGAACATGAGGGAGTTACACCAAAGGTAGGAATGCCAAAAATGGGACTGGCTCTGATACCATGTCAGACCAGGAGGTAACTGCGCAAAACTGAATATGAATTAGATGGAGATTGTGTGTATACTTATGCATGGAGGTGAGGCTATTGGGATTCACTTGGTTCCCTTGAGAAAAAATTTGCAGAAAGAGAGAAGGCTTTTGGAAAGATGACAACCCCTCTGTCTTCTGAAGAAGATGTATGCTTTGCACATAGAAAGGAGAGTCATGCTCAAGATTTTTCTAGAGGAAGAGGTGGCCGAAGAGGAAGAGGAAGAAGATATTTCAGAGGAAGGGGGGGCAGACAAACTCAAACTGAAAAATCTGATCTTCATTGCATATGCTGCAATAAATACTGGCATGATGCATCTACATGTAAGCTACCTTGGGATAAAATTGAGTAGCAAAGAAATCAAGAAAAAGGTAAAACTCATGATAGAGACAAAGGTAAAGCACCTGAATCCGCTCATTATGTTGTAGCACATTGTAGCAATGGAGTAACTGAAGACGTGTTTGATGTTTCATTTACTTCTTGGAGAAATGATTGGTTGCTAGATTTAGGAGCAACATGTCACATGACATTTAGAAAAGATTTTTTTGAAGAATTTACTGACAAATTTGATGGAGCAGTATACTTTGCAGATAAATCCAAACTCAAGCCATCAGGGCTTGGCACAATTAGGCTTAAGTTGCCTAGTCTTCCAAATCATCTTCTACATGAGGTTCTATACCTCCCTGAGTTGAGGAGAAACTTGATGTCCTTGGTCCACATCTGCCAGTAAGGACACTCCATTCACATGTTTGATGGCAAGGTTGAGGTTAGAAAAGCATCAGATTGCTCACTTGTCATGGAGGGAATAGAAGAAGGAAGACTCTTGAAGCTGCAAGGTTCCTCTGCTCATGCACAAAACTTTGCATTCAATTCACATCATGATGAAGGTACATTCCCATCAAGTCTTTTATGGCATGCTAGATTTGGACACTTAAACTATGACAACTTTCGATTGTTGAAAAAAAATGGTGTTAATGGACTGCCAATAATTCCTAGGAAACTTAAGCAATGTGATGCTTGTATTCTAGGAAAGCATAGCAAACAACCATTTCATGATTCACATTCCAGAGCACATAGAAAACTTGAGCTTATTCATTCAGATTTATGTGGCCCTGTGCTTGTTGCTTCTGCAAATGGAAATAAATATATGATGACATTTATTGATGATTACACCAAAATGTGTTGGGTTTACTTATTGAAAAACAAATCTGATGCTTTTCAAACATTCAAGAATTTTTATGCATGGATTGAAAATGATGCACAAACTCATATTGGCTCTTTGCGTACTGATAATGGAAAAGAATACACTTTAAACGAATTTGAAAATTATCTTCGTCAACATGGGATCAAACATCAAACAAATGTGCCCTATAATCCCCAACAGAACGGTGTAGCTAAAAGAATGAACAAGGCAATTTTAAATATGGTTCGCTCCATGATGTTTTTTAAGAATGTAAAACTGATGTTTTGGGCTGATGCAGTTCTATGTGTTGTATACATAAAGAATAGGTGTCTTTCAAATTCAATCAGAAACAAAACTGCTTATGAAATGTGGCATGGCCACATTCCTTCGGTAAAGCATTTCAGGGTCTTTGGTTCCACCTGTTATGCTTTGATACCCAAGGTACAAAGGAATAAACTTGGTGCTAGAAGTCAAAAATGTATCTTCTTGGGGTATTCCAATACCTCCAAAGGATATAGTCTATATGATGAAGTCAATAAGAAGTTTGTAATAGCAAGAGATGTCATATTCCTTGAATCTTCCAAGACTGACAATGTTGTTGAGCGGCGACTTGATTTCTTGGATAGATTCACACATGCAAAGTATTTTCAAGAATTTGATAATCAGATTCCACATCTTGAAGGGGGGATTCCTATACTAATCAATCTGTGGAATCATTTTTCGAAGCATTCTCTCCCTCACATGAAGAACCAACCACGGATGACACCTTGAACAATGTGATTGACAGAATTGAGAGATTGAATCTTGATTCAATTCCAACTCAGTCAAATGAGCAGCCTGAGCCATCTCAGAAAGGTCCCCCCAAATGGCTGACAAAGACACTAGAAAACGTTCATCCCGATGAGGTTGGAAAGACAGGAACAAGAAGTTTCACTAGACAAAACGAAGGTGATGTAGATAATTCTGATTCACCTGTTGATATGGATATTGCTTATCACTGTGAATTGAGTTTGTCTACAGATCATGAACCAACTTCCTTCAAAGAAGCTGCTTTTCATGACGAATGGAATGAAGCGATGCAAAAGGAGTATGATGCCTTGATAAAGAATGGCACTTGGAAGCTGGTTGATCCTCCTTTGGGAACCAAACCAATTGGCTGTAAGTGGGTCTACAAGAACAAGTACAAAGCAGATGGCTCATTTGACAAGCACAAAGCCAGGCTTGTGGCAAAAGGTTTTGCACAGAAAGAAGGGGTTGATTATGAAGAAACTTTTGCTCCCTAGCAAAATGGGCCACCATCTGGACACTCTTTGCCCTAGCAACTTAGAAGGGATGGAAAGTCCATTAGATGGATGTAAAAACTGCCTTTTTGAATGGAGACCTAAAGGAGAAAGTTTTTATGTCCCAGCCAGAAGGATTTGTTGTGAAGGGCCAAGAACACAAAGTATGCAACTTGCAAGCTTATAAAATCCTTGTATGGCCTCAAGCAAGCACCGCGAGCCTGGTATGAGAAATTAGCTGAGCATCTTCTAAAACTTGACTTCAAACATTTTGATCTCGATGATGCAACTTTGTTTGTTAAGAAAGTTGGAAAAACAGTTGTATATCTTGTGGTGTATATAGATGATCTTTTGATGACAGGGAACAATGAGAGTTATATTGCATCCATAAAGAAAGAATTGAAGAAAGGTTTTGAAATGACTGATTTGGGTTATGTTCATTACTATCTGGGTATTGAAGTAACTCAACATCCTAAATTTATATTTCTTTTTCAAAAGAAGTACATTGGAGATCTTTTGAACAAGTTTGGCATGGATGAATGCAATCCCTTAACCACTCCAATGGAACAAAACTTGAAGCTCACATCCATTGAAGGGAAGGAATTCGAGGATGCAACGAAGTATAGACAGCTTGTAGGATGTCTTATCTACCTGACTACCACCAGACCAGACATCTCATTTGTTGTTGGAATCCTCTCCAGGTTTATGCAAAAACCTTGTGAAGGACATTGGTATGCTGCAAAAAGAGTTCTAAAGTACTTGAAGGGGACTCAAGACTTTGTACTCAAATATACACAGGTAGGAGATTTCAGCTTGATTAGATACTCTGATTCAGACTTTGATGGGGGACAAAGAAACTGGGGTGTCTACTTCAAGTTATACCATGAGTCTTGGATCAAGAGATATCTCATGGAGATCACGCAAACAGTCAGTTCTAGCAAATTCCACAACCGAGGCAGAATATGTGGCAGCAGCTGAAGCAACAAAGGAAATTGTGTGGCTCAGGAAAATCCTAGAAGATTTGCAGATGAAACAAATGCATTCAACACCACTCATGATCGACAACACTTCTGCAATAAAGTTGGCCAAGAACCCGAAGTTCCATGATTGAACAAAGCACATCAATACAAAATACCATCTGATTCAACATCATGTTGAGGCCAAAACTATCCATCTACATCATTGTTCCACAAATGAGCAACCGCAGACACTTTCACCAAAGCGCTTGGAAGAGAAAAGTTTGAAAAGTTCAAAACGATGCTTGGACTCACCAACATCCCTTCATATTAAAGGGGGAACAAGTTGAAACCAAAGTAACAAAAATCGCGATCGGGATAAAATCGCCGAGGGGAAAAAATCGGAAAAAATCGTAAAAATCGGGAAAAAATCGTAAAAATCGGGAAAAAATCGGCACATACAAAAATATTCATTTTTTTTCAATTTTTTTAATATCTAAAGCATCTACAGCATAAAATAAATGCATTGACACAAAAATATGAAAAAAAAACTAATATATAAGATGTGTAATATCATGTCTAGTGCTACATCACACATAAAACTGAATCCTGTCCTGAATACTAAGTCCTAAGTCTCAACTCAACCTCAAAATATCAACAAAAAATATAATAATGTATCTCATATCATGAGTCATAATGCTATATACAAAGGAATGCACCAAATAACCTATACTACTGATTTCCTCTGCCCCTCTTGCGAGAAAATGTAACAACTTTCCCTCTAGACGAAGAAGTTGGCGGGGCTGGCAATGGACTCTGTTGTGCTCCAGATCCTGAAGCACTAGGAGTTAAAGGAGGTAGACCACGTTCTCTACCAGTAGCAGGGGTAGGTGGTGTCACCTCCTCCTCCTCCTCATGAAACTCATCATTGATTCATCGCTACTAGAAATGGGATCATCAACAAGAGATACATAAACATCATCTAGCTCAAAGTCTTCAGACTTGGATTGCTCAACCTTAAAATGCGGTGGAAAAAGATTAACATGCCTAACCAGTTGTTTTCCTTTGAGTGAAGGGTACATTCTTGTTAAGGCCACAGTAGGGGAGTTCAACAATCAATACCACCAACATCAACAAAATTCAACAATCAATGCCACCAACATCAAGGTTCTTAAAGGACTTCATACTCTTGATCAAATGCCAATCTCATACCCTTACACATAATAGAATCAAATGGAAACAATGCAAATCCCCAAACCATGAAACCCTGAAAACCATTAAGTCTGCCGAATTTTGAGTGAAATCTAAAATTCTAGTTTCTCCATATGAAATCCAATGAGGTCGAAACCACTCTTAAACATCCTGAGTCATTTCATGGTAATGTTAAAAATTTAAGTAAAAGGATGAAAATGAAAATAAAAGGAAATATCACTTTTACTTTAAGAATTTAACATTACCATGAACTGCCAACAGGGTGTGTCAGGAAAATGAGAGGGCTGCAAAAATGACAAAAAAAAAAATCGATTTTTGAACTTATAGGGTTTCTGTTTGATGGGCCCACGATTTTTACCAAAATAATCGCGATGACGATTTTTTCAAAAAATCGTTCAAAAAATCGCCGATTAAATCGGCCGCTTGAAAAACTCGCGATTTTTTGAAAAAATCGCGATAACATCGCGATTTTTGTTACTTTGGTTGAAACCTATTCCTAAGGGATTGGGTGAGATTGTATATTATTGTAATTTAGTAAATAAGGAAGGCCAAGAGACATTGGGAAGTGAATCCCAACAGCCTCACCTCCATTTATAAGTACACACACAATCTCCATCTAATTCATATTCAGTTTTGCGGAGTTACCTCCTGGTTTGACAAGAATCAATCGCATCAATACAGTTGTTTTTGGACAATTGTCCCCAGAAAAACACAATGCGGGAAAACTAGTGCAGCAGATGAGGATTTATTTATTATTCTTCAACAACAATCTCTTTACAAGGAATGACTTGCAAAATTATGGAGAAACTTTCATGAAAACACCGGAGATAATTTTCTTCTAGTCTTTGGAGAAATTCTGACGCCCAAGAGACCCTTTGGCCTCCAGTGCGTCACTTCTGCATGATCTTATGCATAGGGACTGCATGAGGACTTCTTCCTCAGCTACGTTGCCTCTTTGCGATGTCCCTCTGCATTGCCCCTCTACTGATCTGCGTCCCTCTTCCTCAGTCTTTGATTGATGCTGATACCCTCCTCTTCCTTCGCCCTACAACTCTCTTTGAAATCGAATTCTAAATTCTAAAGAATCGATTTCATCGAGTTACATAGTATATGCTCGACTTACTTTCCAAATGGCCCTCAATCCTTCCTTTATAATCTTCTCGTTGACAAATTAACAACCCAGATTACAAGTCTAATCAACGACTAAGATGAAATCTTGACTTGATCTTTGTTCTCTAGAAGATTCACACTCTATTTTATTAATACCCATTAATTATTTAATCTCCCTAAGTTTAGACTTACGGTCCACATTTAAATAATTAATTATTTTAATAAAACATGAACCATGTGGAATTTCCACAAATGGTTTCTGGGTTCTTTGGAATATAAGTGTCTAAGCCTCCATACCAAATTTGAGACTTAGATCACTTTCTGATGCTACAAAAATCAACATTTCCAAACCATAATCGCAGAAGGGATTGACTTAGTAGCCTATCGAGATTCCCATAGGCTATTGCAAGAAAATGGGATCAAGTGGTTGAATTGTGTAATGAAAGGAAACATTTTAATAATTAAATAGAAGTGGTAAGTCAATTAATAAAAATAAAGTGACCCATGGTATTTCCAGCCACACATTGGTATTTCGAGAGAAGGAAATAATTATAGAAAGAGATGTCGGATATGTGTGGATAATGTGAGAATTGAATTTGGAGCTCTAATAGCTGATTGTGTGAGGGGAAACCCTTGTGAAGATCCTAGTTTCAATGGTGAAGCTATCGACCATAGCTAGTGGTGATTAGTTTCGGTGGTGAAACATCCACCCTAGCTAGTCAAGAGGAAGAACCACTTTAGGTTCTTCATTGGCATTCATTAGAAAAGAATGCATGAATATTGAAGTTTGGAAGATTAGTCTAGTTGCAGTAGTGTGCATTTCTCAAAGGAGGTCGAATTAGCAGCAAATTGCACCACTTGAAGGAGGGACGAATTACTTGGCCAAGAATAGGGCTGAATTGTGGATGCCTAGAAAGGCTGAATTGTGAAGGCTGAATTATCTTGGAGATGTAGAATATGAGTTAAGAGGGCTAAGTTTCTTCTCCAAGGGTGCAGTCACTCACAAAGACAAATAAATTTGGAGCATCGAGACGCCTAGCATTGGGTCAATTTATGGTAGAGGAAAGTGTTGAGATTTTGTATAAGTTGGTGTAGCATTGGGTGTGCTCTAGTCTTAAAATTTTGTGGAGGGGTTAGGACACACTTGATCTCCAAAACCTAGAAAGGGATTTGAGAAATTTCAGTTGGTGTTCCAGTTATTCAAATAATTAATTATTTTTAATGGATTTCCTAAGTCTAACTTAGGAAAATAAAATAATTAAAGTGAATTAATTAACACATGTGCTGAAATTGTCTTAAGTCACATGGATCAAGCAGACTTTTAATCTTGGCCGTTGAAGGGTTCAACGAAAAGTATAAGAGAAAGGCTTGAGGGTCAGTTGGAGGAGACACATAGTTGCAGAACTGAGGAATAGATTTGGAATTCTAGGGTGGGTTTGCTAAGAATTTCCAAAGGAATATCTTGCAGTGAGGGGTAGTATTGGTTGAGGGGATGATCTGATCCCAAGAGCCAAGATACAACAAGAGGCAGAGGAGCAGCAACAAGGGAAGCGCAGAGGGGTTTCAAAGCCACGCTGTCCAGCAGGGACAACGCAGAGGCAGCTAGGGCCACACAGGGCTGACGCACGCCTAGCAAAGGTAGCATAGACCCTCCAGGGGTGACGCAGGCCCTCCTAGGGCCACACAGAAGCTGAAGCAGGCCTTCAGAGGCAACGCTGGGGCTTCAGAAGCAACGCTGAGGGTTTCTAGGGTCAGATCCGGGCTATGTCTTGTAAATCCGGTTTGAGGGTGTGGATCAGTCTGATATTTGGTACTAGAACTTCAATTGAGCTGCAGATTTGATTTCTTTTATTCTCTGTCGGGTTTTAAGGATCTGGAACCCAGATTTGTTGTACTCAGAACTACTTAATAATAAACCCTCATATCTGCTGTACCGGTTTTCCCACTTTGGGTTTTTTTGGGGACTTATGTCCAAAAATCCATGTGTCACTTTGTTGCATGATCATATTATTTAGTAAATGATCTGCATGTGTAGGCTGTAGTTGTGTTTATTTTCGATATTTTCTGAATCTAATTTCTGGAAATAACTTGTATTAATTAAATCAAGTAGGAGAAAATAAACCAATACACTGCAGTAGAATTTTCACAAAAAGGAGAATGATTTGCCAGAGGTTGACTTGCATTCAGGGAGAGTGAGATTCAGGCACAAAGGATGATTTCTGAAGAAGGCCAAGTTGTTCCAGCCATATCTTAATTATTGAAGAAGTTGAATTGGAGCAAGCCAATTTGCCAGAGGATTTGCAGAGGGATTGAGCCAAAGAATTCCGAGAAAGAGGCCAAATTATCTCCAGTGGTCAGTTTGCCAGTTTTTCCCAAAAATAATTTGATGTAAATCTTCTTCAGTATTATTAATAAAATCGGCTGGGTTTTTGTTGTGGCATTTTCCATTAAAAAAAATTGTGATTACTGGTTGTACAAATTTGTTAGAGTTTATTAAATTTTTTGGCAAAGTTATTTCTGGAAATTTTCTGAAGAAGTTTGATAAAAAATTATAAATTAAATTAAAAGGGATATTTCAGCGTTGATGCAATCTCTTTGCAGCTGCAAATGCGTCATGACTCAAAAGGTTGTATGACATACTTTGCGGTTGATTTGGGCCTTCAATTTCAGCAGCCAGCCTGGGATTATTTTTCCTGCTTCTCTAAATGGAATTAACTCAAAGTTGTTCAACTGCAGGCATATCAAACTTGTTCAAAAGTTGCTTTGGATAGATCTGAACGTGTCTCACAATAACTAGGAAAAAGTCTAAACACTTTCCTTCCTTGAGATTTCTCTAATCATGCTCTATTGTGTCCATTGAGATATCATCATCAGAGTTGTGTATTTGCCAGGTTAAAGGCTGCATTTTGTAAGTAATTTATTCATTGTTTAGTCCTCTTCTCAAACATTGGATCAACATGTTAATATAGCTTAAGATAAATTTCGTTGCAATGTTCATTAATAGTCATTGATATCATCCATGATAAGCATCTGTTGGCTTTTATCTTCAGTTTAGAAGTTTTAAAGTTTGTTTATTTGTAATAATATTAATTCAAGGTAACTTCACCCAATTAGCCTCAGTCAAATATTTCTCAATTTTTTAATGCTTCTTGTTAATTGACATTTCGTTTTAAACATTGTGAAGGTATCATTCAGGTTATTATTTTTTTCAGAAGTTTTTTTATCTCCTAGATTTAAACATTGCAATATGAATTTCAAGGAATGTTAAATGTTTAAGAATACCATGTGATAAGGTTTGTGAAGGAGATTGACTTCTTCCTTTTGTTTGGTGTCTTGTTTGAAATATTTTCTTATGTAGGAGAACTGGCCTGCTGTTGTCTTGGCCATGGTCGGTGGATTTTCTCTATGCTTGGGAAACATTTTGATGCAATACTCTCTTGCCTTCTGTGGTATTTCATTAACAGAGGTGGTATCTGCAAGTTTGGCGGTGGTTGGTGGTGAGTAATACATTTCCTCTTTTACATGTTTTCTTTTTGTATTACACCTTCCCCTGCCCTCTACTTTTTATGGGTACATGAAAATGCATGCCCTTATATTAACCTCAATCAGCGAGCTATAACACTGAACAAATTTATTTCTATACATTTTACAATTCATATGGTGTGTTTTTTAAACTGATGTGAAATTCTTACATTTGTTTTTCATTATTTGATTTTTGTTTGAAGACAATGCTTGATTCACAATAGGGTGAATTGTTCCCGTCAACAATGTACTTGATTTTTTCTTATATCTATCCTTCAAAATATTCTTATAGAAATATATTTGACATATGGATGCAACTTAGTAGCACATATGATTATATTTTACCATGTTTATCGCTGTAAGGTCTGAAGCTTTTTTTTGGTTGCAACATTTACCCATCTATGTTTGAACTTTGTATTGATCTATTCTATCTACCTTTGATTTATGTGCCTAAAAGCTTTCTACAATTAGTAAATTTGATATACATCTTGGATCCCAAATCATGTCATGTTGAAAATCAAAAGGTAACTTTTAAAGAATTGTGAAAAGGTGAGATAATTCCTAGAAGATTGCAAAGCAGAAATGATACAAGCAATAATATAATATGCAATTTTGACTTTCAGACAACATTATCTTTTGCATTCTCTTTTGTCAAGCAAAATCAAAAGCAACAAGAAAGTTTTGTAATGCCAACATATGATGAGTGATCATGATTTTTAGAAGGTTTATCATGCTTGAAGGATTTAATTTTGGTTTGTTGGTCTAAATATCTTGACCTTCAACATGGATATAATCACCTCCATTGTTGGTGGACATGTGAACATCGTACCCTATGAATACTTTTGAGTGCACTTGTGTGCACATTTCCTTTCATATTGAATTCCTCGTGATGCAACCATTGTAACAAGTTTAGGATGGCACTTATTGTTGCCTAAAATAGAATCTAAGTGGAAATGCCCAATCCACGGATGCCGCATTGGGGCAATAGATGGGAGTGGTATCAATGTCATTTCAATACAACTTCCCCTTTCACTTTTTCTTGTCTCTCATGCCGCCAAGGGAGGTATCCTTTTGTTACACGATTGATTATAAAGAGAGCCAAAGTAAATATTATTTGTTGTTTCATTAATGAATGTGAATATTTACTTCAATAAATGATTCCACAAAGTTATAACTCAATTAAATTGAAAGGATCCAATAGTTTAGTGATATAATGCTTCACTATGATCAACTTTATTAAAACAAACATTGATCACAAGAATCCACTTAGATGCTAGTGTTGATTTATGGTAGCATCAGATGTGCTCTAGCCTTGTAATTTTGTATATGGGCTAAGACACATGTATTCCATAATGCCTAGAAAGGATTTTGGAAGATTCCACTTAGAGATGGTTTAATTAAAATAATTAATCGTTTTTTAATGTTTTCCCAAGTGTAAACTTAGCGAAACTGATTAATTGAAGGGTATTAATTAAACTTAGTGTGAATCTTCTAGAAAAAGTCATGGATCACTTCCAAATTAATCTTAGCCCTTGATTATGTTTTAATCTTGGCCGTTGAAGGTTCAACAGAAGAATATAAGAAGGAGGGTGAGGGGCCTATGGAAATACACATCAGACAGAGAAAGAATCAAGAGTTCGATCTCTTCAGTGAGAGGAAGAATCAAAGTGGTTCTCATTTGCAGAGAGGGGAAGGTGAAATCTCCAGGAGGGAGAATTTCTGAAGCATAGAGAGTGCATGAAGAGGAGTGAGAGAATAGCCAAAGCATCAGCGCAGAGTTACCCTAGCAGTAGTTACGTTGGGCCAACGCAGAGAAGCAGAGGGAATTTCGTTTTTAGTTGGAGGGGTAGCTGAGGGTTCATCTGGTGTCAGGAGGACATTTTGGGAAGGAAGGAGCACTCTAGTCTCATACAGCAGCAAGCGCAGAAGTAGCCACGACAAGCAGCAGAAATAATGACGCAGTGACAGCGTGAGTGATGCAGACACTGCGCAAAAATCACGTAGAGCTAGTCAGTGTGGGTGCAGGTCAGTGCCAGAACTCAGATGGTGATGTGAGAATTGTCTCACTCAGCGTTTTCTCATCAGAATTCTTTAGGTGATTGATTGACATTTACAATCACACATTTGTACTTAGAATTTCTACATAATAAAGAAACCCTCAGATCTACTACACCGGTTTTACCACATTGGGTTTTTCTAGGGAAAATTGTCCAAAAATAATGGTGTTTATGTGTGATTACTTGTGCTATTTTTATATGTGATTTGTTAATCATGAAGTTTGCAACATATTTTATTTTGTTATTTAACACAAGAGAAATGTTAAATAATTGTGTTTGACAATGCAATAGAAGAAATTTAATAAGTAGTTGCTGTAGAATTCTCCATTATAGAATTTTCACATGGTATCAGAGCTGTCAGATCTAAAGGAAGCAAGGTCAGGAAAGGGACTGTGTAAACTAGAAGCTTCAGAGGGAACACACCATAGAGAGAAGAAAGCACAGATAAGTATGACAAACTTAGATGTTTTATCCTCTAGGTTAAAAGAGGATGATACATGCCTAGAAAGTTCAGCGTCTGCAGGAATCTGGTACATTGATAGCGGGGCTTCCGCTCATATGACTGGAGTACGAGAATACTTCTCGAGCTATAGGGAAGAGCAGATGAACTTCCAGATCACTATGGGAAATAACACGAAGTGCATTCCAGTTGGGAGAGGATCCGTAGTGTTTCAGACGGAAGCCGAAACCAGTGTCAGGATCAAAGATGCACTACATGTGCCAGGGCTTGGGATGAACTTAATCTCAGTATCCCAGTTGCAGGACAAAGGGTATGACATACACTTTACCGAAAATAAAGTATATGTCAAGCATCCCAGTTGGAAGCAAACAAGGAAGATTGGAATCAGAAGCAACAAACTATACAGGTTGCGGATCGAAACCCCGATGGCACTAGTCAGTGGTAATCTCGAAGACAAGAAAGGGTTGTATGAACTTTGGCATAGAAGAATGAGGCACCGGCATCACGGTGCATTGAAGATACTTAGAGAAACAGTTGATGGGGCACCTGTTCTTAGCACGGATCATGATGATGCATGCTGAGGATGCGTACTTGGGAAGTATGCTAAGGCAACTTTTCCCAGAAGTGAAAACAGGGCAGAAAGCATTTTGAGATTGATACACTCAGATATATGTGGACCAATGTCCTCTAACGCTCTCAAAGGTGGAAAATATTTTGTCACATTTATTGATGATCACTCCAGGAAGACCTGGATCTATTTCTTGAAGACAAAAGATGAAGTCTTTGAAAAGTTCAAAGAATTCAAGGCTCTTGTTGAAAACATGATGGGGAAGAAGATCAAGACATTGCGTTCAGATAATGGTGGGGAATACATAGATGGAGACTTCACAGATTTATGCCCAAAGGAGGGCATCAGGAGAGAGTGGACTGCGCCATACAATCCAGAGCAAAATGGCGTGGCAAAACGGAAGAACAGGACAATTGTACGAGCAACCAAGGCCATGTTATTTGACCTCGATTTACCCCGATATTTATGGGCTGAAGCCTGCAATATGACAGTGTATATCCAGAACAGGACACCTCATAGAGCCTTGAGTAAGAAGACTCCCGAGGAAGTTTTCACAGGGAGGAAACTGGAGGTAGGGCATCTTCGGATATTTGGTAGCATGACTCACTGTCATGTACCCAGTGAGAAGAGAAGCAAGCGAGATCAAACTGCAGAAAGGGGTATCTTGTAGGGTACAGTGACACCTCCAAGGCATATAGGATCTATATTCCTGACAATAGGAAGGTTGTGATAAGATGCGATGTTAAGTTCATGGAGGATAGAGCGTTTCAGAAATTGCGTGATATGTCGACAGAGGATTAAACGGCATTAATTAAACTTAGTGTGAATCTTCTAGAAAAAGTCATGGATCACCTCCAAATTAATCTTAGCCCTTGATTATGTTTTAATCTTGGCCGTTGAAGGTTCAATAGAATAATATAAGAAGGAGGGTGAGGGGCCTATGGAAATACACATCAGACAGAGAAGGAATCAAGAGTTCGATTTCTTCAGTGAGAGGAAGAATCGAAGTGGTTCTCATTTGCAGAGAGGGGAAGGCGAAATCTCCAGGAGGGAGAATTTTTGAAGCATAGAGAGTGCATGAAGAGGAGTGAGAAAGGAGCCAAAGCATCGACGCAAAGTTACCCTAGCAGCTGTTACGCTGGGCCAGCGCAGAGAAGCAGAGGGAGTTTCGTTTTTAGTTGGAGGGGAAGTTAAGGGTTCATCCGGTGTCAAGAGGACATTTCGGGAAGGAAGGAGCACTCTAGTCTCACAGCAAGCATAGAAGCAGCCACGACAAGCAGCGTAAGCAATGATGTAGTCACTGCGCAGAAATCACGCAGAGCCAGTCTGTGTGGGTGTAGGTCAGTGTCGGAACCTAGATGGTGATGTGAGAATTGTCTCACTCAGCCTTTTCTCATCAGAATTCTTCAAGTGATTGATTGACATTTACAATCACACATTTGTACTCAAAATTTCTGCATAATAAAGAAACCCTCAGATCTGCTGCACTGGTTTTCCCACATTAGGTTTTTCTGGGGACAATTGTCCAAAAATAACAGTGTCTATGTGTGATTACTTGTGCTCTTTTTATATGTGATTTGTTAATCGTGAAGTCTACAACATATTTTATTTTGTTATTAAACCCGAGAAATGTTAGATAATTGTGTTTGACAATGCAATAGAAGAAATTTAATAAGTAGCTGCAGTAGAATTCTCCATTATAGAATTTTTACAGCTAGATGAAGTTAGAAATATGTGGATTGTACTTCAAACGTGACTTATTATGTGTAGAAGAGGTAATTTCAGATTTGCAAGTTATTTATTACCATCCCTAGTGAATGATGAACTTGAGGAAGTAGATTAGCAACAGTTTAGTAGATGTAACATGCAATAGATCAAAATTGTATTTTAGAGAATAACTTCAAGCCAATGATAAACACAAGAGATGTAATCTAAGATTTAGAACACAAATCGACCTTAGTGTAAGTTTTAAACCTTTTTAGTAAGGCAATGCACGCACATGTTTTTTATAAAATAGAAAAGTAAACAATAGCATTCACACACAATAATCAAAAGATTTACCACAGTAGCAAATGTTTGTAGCCACACCTCTAATTATAATTGTATTAACTTCACCAATTACAATCAATCTATAGGATCTTGCAACATCCAAAACCCTAATCCATTTATTTGGATTATATTACAACCCTAATTCCTTAATTGGAATTACATTACAATGGGCTGAAATACCATTGACTGAGAAACATAAAAAAAACAGAAGAAAAATGGATCAAAAGCAGAGCCGCTGAACCCCCAAGTAAAGGGGGGCTAGCCAACCTCTCTTGCAACACCCCCAAGCATGCTTGTTGCAATTCATCACATTTTGCTATTTGCGCAAGCAATATAACACATACCCAACACTTAAATAGTGTGTTGTTAATAGCGATTCAATTTGTGCTTAAGGACAAGTCTAAGGTATAAATTGGCTTGTCTAATATTACCAAATCTGTTTTATGTAATTAAACATGCAAATTCTAGATTTGTAATAGAGTTAAACCTACCCAAAATATGTAAATAATCACTTTTAACCAAGACAGATACGGTTATATTAATAATTAGGAGCTTAAGGTTTTCAAGAAAGAAACATCCAAATATGCATTAAATCTGCAACATATTTACCAATGTGAAATAGAATAGACTTGAATCAAGAGGTAAATTCAACTTATGCATTTTCAAGTATTCTCTTGCACCGAGCTACTTGGGAGTAGAAGCGGAAGCAGGATGCAGGAGTGGGGAACGACATTTTCAAAAGCTTTCGGGTCGGGAGCAATTTTTATATAATTTGATGCATACATGTCAGCAAAAACATGTAGAATGATGAATTAGTGATAAAAAACATAAAACATGGATTAAACCATTTAAAATCATTCATCTAGTAGTTATAATCTTCATCAACCATAGGTCTTGTTACCACTCAATCTAGAAGGGGTCCCAGGAGGGGTTCCAAATGGGAAACTACTAGACCAAGTGGCAACAATGGGACAAGGAACCACTATCACCTTAGTCAATGACCCCTTATTTTTACGGGCTTTCACCGTGTTGAAAAATGTAACTAGTGTCAGTCTTCATAATTGTTTTTGAATCATGATGTAATGTATTTGTCAAAATAAAGAAAAATGATTTTTATTGTAAAAGAAATTGAATTATTTAAGCATGGGTTTCATGCTTGGGTCAATGCTTTTAGGTCGAATTCAACATTCTAGGCTTCTAGGGTTTATGTCCTGAGTCCTTGTCTTTGTCAATATGTAAAAGGCCCTTCTTGGGCTTCATCTATCAAAGAAGAAATTTATTTTTATGTAAAATAGGTCATTTAGGCCTCCTCCACCAAGTCGGCCTCAACCTGGACAAGTTGACCTAATTAGTGTGGCAAACACCACAATAAAAGGGCATCACCTCAACTCATTTGGAGCACATCCACAAGAAGTTCGATCTGCAGTAGCTGGAAGTAAAAAAAGGGTGCGAACCCTAGCGAAGGAGAAGGAAGTCTTTGTCAAGCAAAAAGAAGTCAAATTCTATCTCAACTCTCACACGTGCGAAATTCTGACACTGCCGGGAAGGTCAAAGTTGCTGGATTGCAATAGGGCCGAAATTTTGACGTTGGGGGTCAAAATTTTGGATTGTTGCTGGGCTCAAGTGTTGAGATTTTGGGGTAGCATCGGATGTGATCTAGCTCCAAAATTTTGTGGAGGAGCTGGAGTACATGAGATCTCCAAGACCCAGAAAGCGTTCGGGGAAATTCCTTCTGGTTTGATAGTTATTCAAATAATTAAATCTTTTTAATTAAGGACCCTAAGTTTAACTTAGGAAAATTAAAAGATTAAAGTGAATTAAATTGAACATGTGATGAGAATGTTCCAAGTGACGTGGATCAAGTAACTTCTAATCTTAGCCATTGATTAGAGATTAGATCACGACCGTTGGTTTTCCAATGAGAAAAGTATAAGAGAAGGGCCTAGGGTCAGTTGGAGGACACACACATTGGCAGAGCACTAAAGCTAATTCGAAATATTAGGGCATGGTTTGCTAAGGATTTCAGAGTGAGCTTGTAGTGCGATGATGGGAAGTATTGGCAAGGGATTCTGATCCGAGGCCAAGAATATAACAGCGGCAGAGAGGTAGCATACCTAGCAGTGCAGTGACTAGCCAAAGCTACGCAGATCAGCCAGAGCCACGCAGAGGGCAGTGCAGAGGCAGCAGGAACCCTTCTATGGTGACGTAGGCCCAGTCAAGGTAGCTTAAGCCCAGAGAGGGTTATGCAGGCCCTTCCAGAGTAGCACAGAGAGTGACGCAGGCCAGAAAGGTTGATGCAGAGGGCTGAGGGACAACGCTGGTGTTTCCGGTGGGCTAAAAAGGGCTCGAGTTCTGTAAATCTAGTTTGAGAGTGTGAATCAACCATATTTTCTGTCTCCGAGTGAAAGAGGTATTACTGTCGTGTTTTTCTCAATAGGGCCAACCATTTGTGGTGCCTAGAAATTGTTGTATTTAGATTCTGCATAATAATAAAACCCTCTAGAGTTAGCTGCACTGTTTTTCCCGCATTGGGTTTTTCCGAGGACATTTGTTCGAAAAATCAGTGTGTCACTTTGTCATGTGTGCGTTATGTTCAGTAATTGATCTGTTAATGTGTAGGCTTCAATTTTGTTTACTTTGTTGATTTTACTGAATAATTCATAAAATTAACTTGTAAATGTAAATCAAGTAGGAAAAGTAAATCAAGGCACTGCTGTAGGATTTCTATATTCAGAAATTTTCATAGGGTATTAGAGCATTGCAGATCAAGCTGAATCACCAACGAAGCGGCTAAAGAATTTTTTACTACAGAGAGGCAGCTGAAGCAGCAGCAGAGTTCCAGAGAGGGCAACAAAACACTAGGAGGACGCAGTCCCAATAGAGGCCACGCAGGGGTTGACGCAGTCCCAACTAAGTGATGCAGAGGCAACGCAGAGCCTTCCAGAGTGATGCAGGAGTAGCCTGCACTGCGCACTCATTGCGCTGAGCCAATCTGCTCACGCAGATGCCAGCCAGAGGGACACAGTCCAGTTTCGAGTTGTGCAGATTTGTTGTAGTTGTGAAGCAGAGCTTCAAATCTTCAGAGGTTGCTGGTGTGGTGGAGATTCTGTCGGTGCGGAATCGTGCCTGGCTAAAGTTGAAAAAGAGTGGGAGGAGAACAACCGCTCAACAGATTTTTGCCAAATAAATCTGAGGAACGATCAAGAGGGTGATCTAAGAGGGTTGATTCAGAGGATTTGGTAGATTTCCAAGGAGGGAAATCAATTGTCAGAGGGAGCAGTTACTATAGACAGTGCCTTTTTGCCAAGGACCCTAGATCCGGGCTTCTGTTGAGAGTAGAAACAACAACAGGGAGAGGAGTTTCTGTTTCGACAGATTTTTTTGAGCTAGATGGCACCATACAGACTGCGTGATCAGGATAGGTTGGACGACTTGTCCAACTTTGCTACCTAGAAGGCCAGAATCCTGACAGTCCTAGAGGCATACGCATTACGGGAGCATGCTAAGAGCGTCTTGGCTACACCAACTGACGCTGTTCTTCTTGCGAAGCATAATGAAGCTGAGGTGCATGCTAAGCGCGTCATCATGGACAGGGTCAAGGATCATGTGATCCCACACATAGTCGAGAAGAAGACGGCTATTGCCATGTGGACAACATTAACCACAATATATCAAGGGAAATCCATCCAGAAGAAGATGCTTCTGGAGAGCCAGATGAGGTTATTTGTGATGAATAAGGGAGAGGAAATCAATCCTTTCCTCTTCAGGTTGTAATCGATTCGGGATCAACTGATTGCCATGAGGGTTAAAGTGGAGGATGATGTCATGGTGAGGACTTCTCTAAATGCAGTCACAGATGAATGGGAAACGTTTGTCCAAAATATCTTGGGTAGATAGGACCTTCCAAACTGGGATGACATGTGGGCTATCCTCCGACAAGAGGAAATCTATTGGATGACCAAGAGACAAGCCAACACTGGATCAAGAGCACATTTGGATTGGGTTGGCAGCGTGGTGGATCGCAAGAGCACATCTGGATGCTGCTTCACACTTGGGTTTGCTTCGAGGAGGAAGTAGAAGTCGGTGGCTTTAAGCACCGCTGAGTCCGAATACATTGCAGCGTGTATGGCCTGTTGTGAAGCTACTTGGTTGCGAAAGCGCTTCAGTGAGTTGTTCGAGCATGTGCTAGATACCACCGTTATCCTTTGTGATAACGAGAGTGGGATTCATTTGTCAGAGAATCCCGTGTTCCACGATCGATCCAAGCATATTGATATCTGTTACCATTTTATGTGGGATATGGTACAGCGAGGCACCGTAAGGCTCGATCATATAGGAACTTATGAGCAGGTCGCAGATATTCTCACAAAGCCTTTGGGGAAGGTCATGTTCCAACCTTCCGTGAGAATCTTGGAATCGTGGAACGACCCTATTCGGAGGGTCCTATTGGACGATGAGCTCTGGGAGCTCCAAGGGGGCTTTGGGGATAGCTTCTTGGAGCTATAAGAAACCACAAGGCTAGGCTTGCCGAACCTTGTTGGTGTGCTTCCGCCCAACCATGAAGATATTGAGTTGGTTCACCTCTCTTTGATCTCTCTTTGATCTGTGCCTCCTATGCATCCTACCCATGGAGTCTCGAACTCATGGGAATTACCTCTCATTTGGCCAATGAGGTGGGAAATGTGGATAGAGACTGATAGCAAGACCAATGGACGCATTAGAGATTTCTGTACTCTCTATGTCTAGGATGGCACATGTCTAACCACTAGATCTGGGATCAAGTCTAGTGAGGTTTCAGACCTCCAACTGACTTTGGGTCAGTTAAACTAACTTCGGGTTAGTATATGACTCTTTTGAGTCCAAGTGAGGTTTTGGACCTCCAATTGACTTTGGGTCAGTTAAACTAAATTTGGGTTAGTATGAGACTTCTTCGAGTCCTATAGAGGTTTCGGACCTCTGAGTTGACTTTGGGTCAGCCGGGAGTGATGTCTTTGTGACTCACCGTTTGAAATAAAGAAGCCAGCAAAGCAAGTTACGGCAAGATGACACACAATGTTTGGATGGTACAGGTGGATGGAGTTCTCCCTAGTTGAGAGGGAGTGTTAATATTGGGCAACTAGGTCCAAACTCCATGTTGTACTGCTCAGATGATGATGCCAATATTTTTATTGGATTCCTCTTTTGGAGAGGTGCAAGATCGATCTAAAGATCATCTTGATTGGATGAGCAGAACATTTATTTTGAATTTATTCCACATGTGCAAGGTTGGCCAGATTTAGCCCACATGCCTAAGAGATGTGTCACACACCCTCACAGATGGATATATATATTGGAGACTTGGAGATCAGTTCAACACACATTTTGGAGGCATTCTCTTCTCTCACGGATGGTGCAGCGTTAGGGCTTCTCATGGTGCAGTGTTAGGGCTTACTTTGGTGCAGCGTTTTGATGAGCCGTCTTGGGGTTGTGTGACACATTTGGTTGACTGACCTAATGGAGACTTTGCTGGTTGAAGCATCCTGCTGATCGACGTAACACCACCATTTTTCATCTCTGTTTGTCAAAACGATTAGTATATTATTGGCTTGTCTTCCATCGATCTATTGGTATGTTCTATCAGCATTTTACTTTCATGTGATTGCTATTTGGGCCCTAGTAGTTTGAAGTAAACTTGCATCAAGCATAGAACATCTTTGAAAATTAGCAATCATTCTGTAAATGATCTGCATTTGTAGGCTATAGTTGTGTTTATTTCGGTATTTCCTGAATCTAATTTCTGAAAATAACTTGTATTAATCTAAATCAAGTAGGAGAAATAAACCAAGATATTGCAGTAGAATTTTCACATGGTATCAGAGAGAGTAGATCAAGCTGAATCTCCAGCAATCACCAAGTCCACCACTGCAAACTCAAACCAACTGAAACCGTACTTGTAGATGACCCCAGTGATCTTCTGCGTAGGTCCCTGAGAATTGCGTGTTTCCTTTGAGTGATTGCGCAGTTTAAGCTCAAGGAATAGCGTAAGTCTTCTGAGGGAAGTTTCAAGTGTTATTGCACTCTAGATAGCTCATGGTAAGAGGCCCCCACTTAGTCTTCAGTGAACTAATCCTGTAGAATATTCCTTTTATGCTCAACTGCCTTTAATAAATTCAATTTTCCTTGTGTGTAACTGCCGCTTTATCTCTAGGAAATTCGATTTTGAATAAATAAATGATGCAGCGTGCTCAAGCATTCTCCACATGTCCGTTGACTCAACTCTTTGACTTAGAATAATTTCGAAGTCATTTCCTCGTCATTTTGTCACATGGAACAATTTATTGTTCTCTATTTTATTTAATTTTAGCCTTAATTAAATGCCACAATTTCCACTAAACTTAGGAAATGTGGGTTTTGAGGGTCCAAAACTCATTGTTAACCCCTCAAAGTGTGTCATAGTAGAAAGTTGAGGGTGAGAGGTGTAATTGCGATTACTCATACCACATACAATTTCTCTAGACAACATTTATTACAATCCAATTACAATTTTTATTGCAATTTTCGACCTGCGGGAAATCTAAAATATTAAAAAATCACTACCTAGACCAAACCAAATTTCATGAATTTTTTTGTGTGATCTAGTATGGTAATATACATTGACTCTAGACACTAGGACTCACCCAAAGCCTCACCATCAAGCCGTACTCCGACTTTGGGGTAAAATTGGAGGAAAAAACTCAATTAATTATTAAGTCCTGGTAGAGAGATGATAACTAACAAAGTAAAAAAAATCTCCCAAAGTAATACTCACTTGTTGGAAAGGTCCCAAGCTACCTAGGCCTGTTACAGAGTCAATACTGACTCAAATTCATCATTACTAGCATCACTTAGTACAATTCACCGTAAGGCGTGGAATTTGGGTACAAGAGAAAGATGATGAGAAATAGAAGTAGAGTTCAAAAACTCTGTTGAACTAATGATATCTGATGGTAGGAAATCCCACCAAGTATCCTCAACTCATGGGGGCCTTGATGTTCTTAGTGACCTCATGTCCGGACATATGTTTTGAGGTGAACACGTTGAGTCAATATATGGTCGGGTCTCATCACATTCACTGGATTGGTGCCAAGAATCTCTTGAGATATATTCGGGGCACAATTAACCATGGGTTGAGATACATTGCCGAGAGTATGAGGCTCCATGGATATACCAATGCCGATTGGGCACGCAATGTGCTGGATCGTAAGAGCACATTTGGATGTTGCTTCACTCTAGGTTCTACTTCGATTTCTTGGATGAGCTGGAAGAAAAAATCAGTTGCTTAGGTCAAATACATTGCAACGAGTATGGCCTGTTGTGAAGCTGTTTGGTTGAGCAAGCTCTTTATTGAGTTGTTTGGACATGTGCTGGATACCACCTTTATCTTTTGTGATAACCAAAGTGGGATTCGTCTTTCTGAGAATACCGTGTTTCATGACCGATCCAAGCACATTGATATTAGGTACCACTTTGTCCAGGACATGGTACAGCGAGGCACCTTAAGGCTCCATCACATTGGGACTGATGAGCAAGTCGGAGATATTCTCACGAAGCCCCTGGGGAAGGTCGAATTCTTAACCTTCCGTGAGAAGCTTGGTATCATGGACAAACCCTATTCTGAGGGTCTCTCCTGAGTTGGACTATGAGCTTCTTGGAGCTATAAGCAACGACAGGGTGAGGTTCGCTTTACCTTGTTGGTGTGCTTCTTCCCCACAGTTATAATATTGAGCTGGTTCACCCTCTCTTTGATCTATGCCCCACATGCATCCTACCCATGGAGTCTAGGACTCATGGGAAGTACTTCTCATTTGGCCAATGAGTTATGAAATGAGGATAGAGACCAATAGCATGACCGATGGACGCATCGGGGATTGCCGTACTCTCTATGTCTAGGGTGGGATGTGTCTAACAACTTGAACTGGGATCAAGTCTGGATGAGGTTCTTACCTCTAAATTGACTTCGAGTCAGTGGATTGTGATGTCTTTGTGACTCACTCTCGTTT